>JAHBCN010018201.1:0-17272 GCA_019359885.1 Listronotus oregonensis
CCCAGCTAACATTTAAAAAACGACCCAAAATTTAAAAGCCCCATCTAAGGGTTTTCCTTTTTTATAAATTGTTTTATACCATGATCCCAAAAAAATATGGTACCATAGATTCATCAATGCTGTGTGATTTTTTCCCCCAAGAAGACATATATCAAAAAATTTTTTTTATTGAAAACAAAAAAAAAGGTCGTAGTTTGGAAAATTTTTTTAGGGGGAAAAGTCTGCTTTTTTTAGAACAATAAATATTTTGCAAAAAAAAATTCTATTTGGGGATATCGTTTCACAAACCAGAACATTATTATTAGTGTCTCGACTATTTTTCCAAAAAAAAAAGAGAAAATATTTATAGTCCAAAAACCTTTTTTAAAAAAAAAACGGGGGGAAGTTATTGGCCCTATAATTTTTTGGGGCGTCTTTATTATAACCTCTTTTTTAGTTCTACCCAAAATTTTAAAAACCCCTTTCCCCGTCAAATTTAATAATACAGTGCTGTGAACACCGTGGTGAAAGCAGCAGTTTTTTTCCCCCGCTCCGACAGGGCTAAAGAAAAAAAAATACCGTGTGCTCCCCAAAGAACAACTTTGTGGTGAAAATTTCGTCTAAAAAGGGGTAAGTTGAGCATTAATTAAAAATAGCAGTAGAATTTTGTTTAAAAAAAAAAAATTGCTTTTTCATTCTTGCATCATCCTTTTTTTTTTTTCTTTTGCTGCGATTATCATAAAAAAAAACGATTAGTAATTAATTTAGCTATGATTAACCCGGGGGGGCCCCCTCCCCCTTTCCCAAAAAAAACCAAAAAAATTAAATTTTTTAATTTAGATAAAAATAATAAAATCGGTGACGATAAGCAAAATAACGAAAAGGCATGAGAATTCCAACATCGATATAAAAAAAAAAGACAAAAAAAACCCATTTTTTATTCGGAATGCGATCCGGGGCCTTTTTCGGTTTCCCGGGGAATAACCCGGGGAGAGGGGGAACATTAACATCGGAAAAATTAATAAAAAAAAAAATAGCGCGAAATATTTTTAATTTAAACCCCGGGGGATTTAAAAAAAATAAACAAAAGGGGGGTTAAACCGAATTTTTTTGTTTAAAAAAGGGGGCTTTTTTTTCTAAATAAAAAAACCCCTTTTTAAAAAAGGGATACAAAATTTTAACCCTTTAACTTTCCCCTTGTAAGGGAATAGCGCGGCAGGTTGACGGGGAATTAGTGGGGAAAAAAATTTTAAGCTTTTTAAACCCCAAGAGTAATATTAAATTCTTAACGTTAAGAGGCTAAATAAAATTTTTTTAAAGATAATCAAAGCAGAGTACGTCCCAACAGGTACGGTTTTTTTACTTTTAAAGGGGTGGGGTTACCGAGATACATTCCTTTTATAGTCTAGCAACCGGGGGTGATAATATACGACCTCCGGTTACTCAGTGTTTTAGGTGCTTACCGGTCATATTGGGAACAACTAAAAAATCCACTAAAGAAAAATGTTTATAACTGTAGTGGTGATAAACATGTAGAGGGGGGGAAAAAATTTAATTTTGGAAACCAAATGCTTTTTTGGGGCAAAAATTCTCCCAAATTTTTTTAAAAAATGCCCGGAATATACCAGGAAAAAAATTTTTTGAATTAAGGGCGTTTGAAAATCTAACTTTTGAAGCCAACGAAGCCTGTAGAAAAAACTATAAATTAAAGGGGAGCTTTATATACAACCCAGCGGATTTCCCAGTTGCAAAACAGAGACATACGGATAGAACGGATAACCCCCAAAAGTAAAATTTTTGCCATAAACCCAAATGAAAGGAGGTTTTAAACTTTTCAAAAACCCTTTTTCTAAACGGTCATACCCCAGGTAGTTTCCAACCAGGGAAAAAAAAAGAAGAATAATAAAAAAAAGTTTCGACAAAAAAACCCATGATAAAACCCTTTCCCCAACTAAGGGCCCCCAAAAAAAAATATCACTTTCAAACCCCCCCAACTTCATTTCAACACAATCATAATCAAGAAAAGGATTCCTTGCCTCATGGCCTTTCAAAAAAAAATTTTTAAAATTTTGATTTTAAAGAAAAAATTTAAAAAAACCCCTTTTTAAAAACAGGGAAAAAAAAGGGCACCCCCAAAAAATTTTTATGTCCCAACAGGATATACAAGCCTACAGGGACATGGACCAATATTTTATACAATACCTCCTTGTATGGAAAATTTGCATGGGGGGAGTCAGACTCTGCATAACCTAAAAAAAACATAGGACTAAATAAAAAACAAGTTTAAAAATAATTCAATGGAATATACGTAGCATTAAATCAAATAGGGACAATCTAAAGCAATCTATAAAGAAGACCCGGACATCATAATTTAAAAAAGAAACCGGTTAAAAAAAAAGACTATAACTTCAATTTAAGGAACTACAATGTTGAAAAAAAAGGGGATGGTTATGGGGGAGTCGCAACATGCAAAAAAAGAAGCTAATATTTTTAAAAGTAAAAACTTTTAAAAAACGTACAGTTTTTAGTCATCAAATGGGGGAAAAATATTTTATCAATATTTATGAAAAACCCACAATCCCTGTTACACCCCCCCTTTTTAAAAAATTTAAAAAAAAATTTTAAAATTTTGATCAAATAACCCAAAAGGGGAATTAAACCCCATCATGTGGGATACAACCCCGGGGAAAGCGGGGGAACCCATGAGCTCTTACTCAAAAAAATCTTACTTTAATGAATGATGGCACAGCCCCCCTATTTCACAACTCAACTAATTCAGGGGAATTTTTTAAAAAAAAGCAGCCAGTTAAATTGGTGCCAACTGGAGTGTACAAGACTGTGGAAATGAAAACCCCCTTTTTTTAGTGCTAAACCCCAAAAACAACAAAAATTAAATACAGCCACCAAACATAATATTAGAAACTTCCATTTGCTAATTGGGGCCCCTTCCATGGGGGAATTCTGTTAGAATTAGTGAACAAGAAGGGGAAAAGATGGGTATGAGTTGCTTTTTAAGACTGGTTCCAAAAGAAAAAAGGGGCTAGTAATGAATGTACCTCATGGAAAAAGAACCCCCCTAAAGAGATTTGGATCAGAGGCAAACATGGACAACTACATAAGCCAAAAAAAACAATTTCTCAAAAAGGAAAAAAAAATAAAAAAAAAAAAGAAATATTTTAAAAAAAAATTTTAAAAAAAAGAATCCAATATAAAATATGTCGGGGAAAAAAAATTTAAAAAAATTTCCCCCTCACAAAAACAAATAACTTCCCCCCCATCCCGGGGGGGTATCAAAATTCAAATTTAAAAAAAAACTATACCACAAATTAATCATCATTTAAAATAAGGAAATTCCCCCAATCTGAGACAGGGAAAATTTTAAAATGAAAACTAAATTTCGCACTGGCCAAAAAAAATTTTTCAGCAACGGGACTTAAAAACATACCCTACGCACTACCGAAAACCTACCTCAACAAGCTAAAGAAGATATAATCTATAATTTCAATAATTGTTTAAAAGGCAAATGTATTCCAGATGAATGGAAAATTTTATCATAAATTTGTTAAAGATAAACAAAGATCCATTACTTCCAGAAAGAAGAACAATAATTCTATCTTCCTGCTGCTGCAAAGCATTAGAAATCATGATCAAGAATCGTCTGGACTGGTTCCTGGAGAAAAAACTAACTTTTTCCAATCAAATTTCAGGATTTAAGGGGGCAGAGGAATTCAGGATAACATAGCACTCATAACTTTTACGTATTAAGCCTTTAGTTCTTCGAATCAGTCTTGGCAGTTATCGTATAAAAGGCGCTTTTGATAATGTTAACATCTATATATTATGAAATTATGATTAAACTAAACATACCAATAGCCAGGGAACATTTTAAATATTAAAAAATAGGTTAATGTATACTAGAAGCAACGATGGATCACTACTGGGCCCACGGCCAATAGAGGAACCCCAAGGATCACCTTTAAGTACAGTTCTGTCAACATATATATCCGGGGAATTTTTTCCAAAGCTCCTGGGACAAAGTAAGATATTGGGATAGGATGACCTTGTTTTTACCGGGGGTTTTTTGGAGCAACTTTGAAAGGATCAACGCTTCCATACTAGGCCTTAGTGACTATCACAAAAAAGAGAGCTTTGTCTGACACGGGAAAAAATGTGGCAATAGGGGAAATAGGAGGCTGGTTATACCCGCCAGAAATTAAAATAAATCATTATCCCGTTTAAACAAAGATTAAATTGGGGTAATTCTGCACCAACATTTAAAATGGGATAGGCATGTGGGTACATAACGGCCAAAGCAAAAAGTCCTTAAACATATTAAAGGCAGCCCTAGAGTTTGGGTGGGGTGCAGATCCTGCAACTCTCCTCACTATCTTTCCGGCTTGGTTTAACAACCGGGATTGGGCGAAATTTCAAGACCAGCGAGCAAGAAATGCCAATAAAATGGAGGTGGTCTTTTATCAAGGACACGGACTGCCTGGGATGTATGAGATCAACACCTAGAGCTGCACTTTGAGGGCGGGTTCAGGACCTAGATACTAGAAGAAACATCATGGCTGCAAAATTTATTCCAAAGTGATGGGTTATACCAACATCCATTACCTAAAATTTCTTTTCCAAGAAAAATGATATCAAAGCCAAATTTTTTGGGAAAAAAAACAATATCCATTTCCTGGACAGGCTGTGAAAAGTTCTTTCCTTATTGGAAAAAAAATTTATCAAAACCCAAACTTTCCATGTTACAAATCGACCTTAACTACATAATAAACCCAATTAAAACTATAGATTGTAAACTTTTGGAAAAAGCGATTCTGCAATTAAAGAAACATTTCTATCGCCGGAACCATATAAAAAAATTTTACATTCATTCAAATTTAAAAAAGGTCACAAGGTGGGCTTGGGAATAAACATACCGGGGTTGAATACAAATTCCAGCAGGCTCCCAGAGGTGCTGAGTATTTCCAAAGCAGAAATCTTGGCAATACATGAGGCGGTAAAATTCTCAATAACAAAACAACTACCAAAGTCATAATTTTCGATCAAAAAAGCGCCATCCTAAGCTCAACAAAAGCCACTTATTCCTCCGATTGGTCTTTAAGAACAAAAAGACTTATATTGGCCGCAAACGAAAGAGGCTTTGATATCCGCCTAGCATGGATTCCGGACCCCAACATAACGGGCAACCGGAGGCAATACTTTTAGCAAATATCGGTGAGTTTTAATGTCCCAAAACAATGTTTGGACGTTAAAGAAATATTTAACGATATTAAACAGAAAAAAGAACTTATTTCCAAAGCTAACTGGCGGACTCTAGTGGCCGAAAAAAATATCAGTACTCCCAGGTGCAGGAAAGCTTCCCGTCTAAAAAAAGGTTTGTAGACATCCCTTATAAAAACCGCAGACACATTACTACTTTAATAAGAATGAGGACGGGCCCTGCCTGACCAAAAAACATTTATTCAAATTAAACTTGAGGAAGATCCTAAGGACTGCGGTGGTATAGAAATTTGAATCATATATTCCAGAATGCCCCATCAATATTATCCCCAATTTTGATTTTTTTAAAAATCTAATTGACTTGAATTTTAAAAAAGCCAATAACAATGTTTCCGTGCTGACTAAACCTAATGAAAATAAACATAAAAGCAAAATGTTTTTTCTAAATAAAAATAATATCAGTTTATAATGCTCAATTTGAATACCCTCAATATTTCCTTCCTCCGCTGTGCAAATTTCAATACCCCGCTACCTTTATTGTTTTACTAACCACCTCTTTATATTCTTAAGCCCGTAGCCAAAATGTTACCTAATGCTACAATCAAGGTTCACAGCACTTTTTTAGAATACAAGAAATAATCGGCAGTCTTCCATGGTCCAGAGCCAAGGGGCCCCAAATCGAGTGAATTGCCGAGCAGCAACGCCAAAAACAAGCAAACAAGCAAGCAAATTTAAAATATTTCGGTTAGGTTTTACGCATTTGCCCCGCCGAGGAGAAAATAAATGTTTTTTTATTTATTTATTTTCTTAAAAAGAAAAAAAATTAAAACGGTACTTGCCTTTTTCCTTTTAGTATCCATGTCGGACCACAATTGAGTGTTGCAAAAAACCCCAAGTCAAAACACGAATTTAATATTATTCCGAAAACATACTAGTGGCGGCTGATGATCGAATAGCTGAATATCAATAAAAAGAAAATTTTCGTGTCATTTAAAAGAACGGTGGTTTATCTGGGTTAAGTAAACATTAAAACTTTAAATAAACAGTTATTTGGAATAATATCGTATTTATTTTAAAAGTACCCTTCCGGTCCAAACTAAATCATTACAACAATACCAACCGCGTTGGAACATCATAAATTAAGTAAGAGGTTGGTTTCAAGTTTAACCATATACAAATATAACTAATTATTACGTATAAAATTACATCACAAATGTTCTGAAGGTTTTAATACCATGACACCATCGATCTACTTACAAATTTGTTACTCACTGATATGATAATTTAATGGTAACTAGAGATAACAAATCTTTATTTTTAAGGATAAAGCAGGAAATTAATAACCTAAAAAGATGTAAATTTTTTTTTAAAAATTACAAATGCATTTGATTTTTTTTACCTTCATCCAATTTTACCAAAAGTTTGAGTTTAATTATTTTTTGCTGAATATCTGTTATTATTTTTGTTTCAAAACTGTGTATCAAAAGGAAGTTAAAATAGTGATAACGTATTAATAAATGAATTTTAAAGATATTTCTCCAAAAAAACCCCCGGTTTTGGGATCGATCGAAAATAGTCGTTTGGCTAAAAGAAGAGTTTCGCGAGGTTCGAAGGACAATTTGATGGAATCAAGTTATTACAAATATGGGGATTACGATAATGTCTCGTTGCAATTTTGCCGAATGTTCAATTCCAATAAAAATCAGTCTTCAAAGGTGTCATGGTATGGATAAAAAAATTCAGTATACAGGGTCTTTAAAAAAAGTCCGCATTATATGACAAATTTTTTGTTTTTTAATTGAAATAAAATTGAGTTTTGTGTTAGTTTGTGCTTTAAATAAGATTAAAAATGTTGCAGACTGCTCAAAATGGTACATATTTTTTTGTCAAAAATTAAATTTTCCAAAATTGTTTTAAAAATGGCATTATTTGAAGAACAAAAAAAACATATAAAAAAAGTTCTTTTCTACTGCAATTTTATGTCTTGTACAAGTTTTAGTCACCTACGGTGAATGGGTCTTTTTATTATTTTTAATAATTAAAAAATCTTTAAAAATATTATCTAATAATAAGCAAAATTTTCCTAATGGTTTTTTATTTGAATGTTTGCTTTATCCTTCGATGTTTAAAGATATAAAATTAGGACGGATTTTTTAACATGGGGGATGCAAAGTTGGAATAAGTTTTCAAGCCAAGCAAAAAACCATATAAAAATAGTCTTGGAAGTAAGTATTTTTGTAACAAATAAGAACGGGTTAGATAAAGAGATTTTAGAGTTTTTTTAGGTGAAAATTAACTTCATCGTAGGTGGTTCAATTTGAAATTTTTTGCAATTTTTTACCCATTTTTTTAAAAAAACTGTCGTTTTAATGAAATTTAGGGCGAGGGTTGAATTTGAATCATAAATTAATGACATTTTTTAAATTTAATAATACAAATATTTCCTTGATCCCAAAAATTTTAAAGGTACTGTAGTCCAGAAATTGAATTAAAAGAAATTAAACTATAACTCTAAAAAAACATATAACCTTGGGTTTTGCAAGTAATACATCAAATGTATTATTTAAAAAATAGTTTCGAATATTAAAACTTAAATATGAAAAACTTGTAACAGTTTTTTTAAAAAATATATCCAACTGATTTACGGTATATACTTATTTATTTCTTGTTGGAATTTTTGAATCTTTTATTATATATTAAACATTTTTAACTCTGATTAAAAATCGTTTTTTATTTAAGCTCGTTTTTTTTTTTCATTGTGCTTCAAAATCATGGTTTTAGAGACTTTAAGAGGAGGCGAAGGACGGAAATTCCAAAGACCTTTAGAGATTCTCAGCGGCATCAATACCCGGCATCCCCATCTCTTTGAATAAGAAACAAATTCGTAAAAGTTTATTTTTGGTTTTTTAATGCTGACTATGAAGAATTACAATGTGCTATTAAATTTAGACTTGCGTTTTAAGAACGTGGTAAATTTGTCATTTTAAAAATTTAAATTATCTTAAAATAATGTATTTCAGAAAGCTGTCTTTCACAGTTCTTGGGAATTTTTACGGAAAAATTTACCTTTGTTCCAAATTTCCTGCACCCACTTGGCAGCCCTTGTTCTTCTTCTTCTGCCCTGGGAGCCGTCTTGGTTAACTACCGGAGGCAGCGCAGCCTCATGGGCTTTTTGTGCCTAATCTCCCATTGTTTTTTATATCAATCCTCCCATTAGTCTTTTTCCTTCTACAAGTCTGTATAACCCGAGACTGGTTGGTTGATATATTTCTGGGGCCATTTCCGGTTGAAATAATGCCTGTTTTTTTTGGGTTCAATGCTTTCATTCCAAGGATACGGTAGGCTTCTTCCCCCCTTGGTGTCCTTTTAAAGGTTATATGCCCTGTTAGCAACCCTACTTTTAAAGGGAAGTCTTTTCCTACTTTGTCTGAGTAGTTCTTCCTTCGTTCTTTTGGATGGCCTCTTATGAAGGTTTTTCCAGGGTCTTTTCTACTGAGGTTTCCCCATCCATTCCCTGGTTGGTTTGCCCGTGTTTGGTTTTTTCCTCCAAGGGGGTTTCCCGGCCCAAAGTAGGGTTTAGAAATCCCTGTCCAAGCTCTTTCCGTTTTTGGCCTTCTATCACCGAAGTCCTGGTACCCACAAAAGAGTTACTCTGTTGAGTTCTCCCAGGACTTCCAGTTCTTTTTGACATTCCCATGTCAGCCACGTTACCTTGGGGTTTATTTGTTCCCCTAGCGACGCGCTGTTTTATGCGATCCCTTGTTTTTTAACCCTCCTTTATTTCGCACGTGCGTAAAGCATATATTTCCGTTTGAAATACAGAATTGTGTGTTCCTAGTGGAATGGGAGTGAATTTCTATTTCACTGTCCGCCCTCCGGTTCCCTGCTCGGTTTTGGAACCATCCGTGCCAGATGATGTCTCCAACCGTGCCGGGAGATCCCACTCACTTCGATCTGGGAATTTTTACCCGAATTTTTGTTGAATGAGTTTTGGGGGGTTTTGTGTCCCCAATCCCAGTTTCTTTGTTCCCTTGAAATCACAAGTTATCTGGTGGGCTGGTATAAAAAACATAAAACAACTTTTTTTGGATAAAAAAAGTTTTTGTTGATAAAATATTTAATAATCTAATAAAAAAAAAATTGATTTTAAAGTTGTAAAATTTAAAAAATCATTATCTCTGTGAAATTTAAATAAAACCCTTTAGTAAAACCCTTTTTTACGTTTGGTGTTGGACGTCCGGATAACAGCCCCAAAAGGCCGGGTATAAACTTTTTCCCATTTTAAATCCGGTTTGCGGACCAAAAATTATTTGATGTTTTTTAAATTTTTTTTTCTTTAATAAAATCATATTTTTTTTTATAAAAAAATTAAAAATTAATATAATTTTTAAGTTCTTCTTTTTTTTTTAATTACTAAGAAATTGCAACCATATTTTTTCTAAAAATAAAAAAATTTCGGTTTTTTTTTTCATTTTGTTCACGTCGCTTTATGATAAAGAAAATTTAAGTTAAGGAGGAAAACAACGCCCTTTCCAGAAACAATGAAATTTGGTTGTTTGGGAATTTTTTTTTGGTTCCAATAATTGCATCCTATATGGGTCAAACCACGTAATAATCATTTATTACCTGAAAATTTTATTACAGGAAAAATTTTTTTGGTCCCAAGCCGGTTGTTATTTTTACCTACCTGTCTATTTGGTCTGCTATCCGTGTCCCCTCTGGTGTCAGTGTTCGTTGGGGACAAAAATTTAGAAACAAAATTTTTTGTCTTTTTTTAATTCGTTTTTCTGGTTTATTTCAATAATTTCTTTTTTCCCTTTTGCCATTTCGTTAGAAAATTTTATTTCTACAAAAACCCCTCATATTTTTGCTAAAAAAGCATATATTTTGAGATAATTTAGAATTTTAAAATAAAATTTACCCCGTTCTCGACAACGCAAGCCTAAATTTGATGAACTTTTAATTGTTATAAGTTGTACACCCTAAAAAACACGGATTTTTAACCTTTTTTGGATTCTGTTTTACAAACGTTTCTTGGTAACTCCTTAAGAACGTAATAATGACAACTGTTTAACCAACTTTTGTCAACTTCTTACTCTCGAATAAAATCAAACTGGCCCGTGCGGATTTCCTTCGCGCTTTATATAGTTGTGGAAAAGAATGGAAAAGTCTAGAATTAGCTGAAAATTCTTTACCGGGGTGCAAGAAAAGGAAATAAAAGTCTCCAGCGCCCTCGGATAATCCGCTGCCGTCGAAAAAGGGAAAAACTAAGGTAACCTTTTTTAATAAATTATTAACCTAAATAAAATAATTCTAACCTTTTACAATTCTATTAACTAAACAGATATTTTGATCGTCTCGATCAAGTCCTCGATCTTGAACGGCACAGCCGTTCCAGATTCAATTTTCTTTTCCGTGGGCTCTTCTGAATTCGGTACACCAGATCATTAAGGGGTCACTACTTTATATGGTTTCCCAGTTTTCGGTGAAGCCCCTTGGTTCTTTTTGGATTATTAACCAAACTTTTTCACCGACATAAAATCCGATTTAGCTTTTAAGTCATAGTGGGACTTCATCGGTCACTTTCTTTTTGTGGCGAACCCCCTTTGTGTATTTCTTTAGCTGTTTACTAAGTTGACTTCATAATCTTCTGCTGCACGGTGGTTTTTCTTGGTCAGTATGTATTTCTCTTGGAACTCCATACGGCAAATCTTTTAAAAACGTCGGCAATGTTTGGGGCTTTATTTGGGCGTAGACTTTTTGTGAAGTAATCCATCCTACCAGAATTGGATTTAGATTTACTTTTTTGGAAACGGTCCTGCTATGTCATGGCATTTTTCAAAAGTGCTCCTACATTATTTGTTCTCTTGCCATGGCTTCGTGTCTTGGTCCCTTGCTGGAGGGCAGTCCTTACAATTCGACCGTCTTTGACATCGGCCGACTTCCCAGCCAGAAAACCTTTTCGAACCTTTTCAAGAGTTTCATAACTCCGAAATGGCCACCACCTATTATACCATTGTGCAGGGCTTGCAATACTTCAGGAATCCTTTGGTTGGTAGTACTGTTTGATAGAGATTCTTTTGCCGTCAGAACTTTCCCGACTTTTAAAAGTCCATCTTTCATTGCTAAAGAGTCCCTATGGCCCAGTACCCTTTATATCTCGGAGACTTAGAAGCTATTTTCTGATATGGGGGTCGTGCTGAATTTTCTGTCTTAAATTTCGATATCTCCAAGATCAGGATCCTCTCGTTGTTTTTTGCGAGGATTTTAGGGTCCCTTCTTTGGGTGGTGTTCTTCGGCAGTGGAATTCATCGGGATCTTCTTGCTCTTCCGTCTACTGCAATGTTTACAATCTTCGGACAAGGTCTTCTTGATAGAGCGTCAGCATTTTTATTCAACCTTCGATTTCAATTTTAAAATTTTCTTGAACAGTTGCAACCATCTTGCTATCTGACCTTCAGGATTCTTGAATTGAAGCAACCATTTGAGTGATGCATGGTCTGTCCTCAGGTGAAATTTCTGGCCATAAAGGAATCTCCAGGGATTTGACGATAGCTAAAAAGTTCTTTTCTAGTCACACAATAATTTGCTCAGGTTTAGACTTTGTAAAACGCTATCACTTTTTCTTGGCCATCCTGTACCTGGGACAAAACCACCAATAGAAGAATTGCTTGCATCAGTGTCCACAATAAATGTTTGATTTGGTTGTGGTATGATAACACTGGAGGATTCGGGCAGGGCGGCTACCGCTGTATCTGCCGTATCAATTATAGGCCCCCGGGGCCCCGGGGGGCCCCCAACGCGTAAGCAAAAATTATTAAAAACTTCCCAAATTTTAAAACAAAATTTTAAATAAATTAAAAATATGGTATTGATTTGACGAAATGTAGAGGAGGGGTTCCATGGGCAAATGTTATGTCGGGTGTTTATGAGGATTACAACCCTGATAAAGAGTATGCCCGAAGGCCGATTTTGTTCATTGGCGCACGCATTAAATTTAGTTTTAAACGATGCTCGAGACATGTTCGTGAAGATTTTTTTCAATAAAGAAAAAAATGTAGTATACTTTTTTGGCTAGTAAAAAAACGCTGGGCTTGTTAAAGATTTGATCTAAAAAATATTTAATTACCCTTAAAAAGGTGTGTCCTACCAGATGGTCTTCAAGGAACGACGCTTTATTACCGGTGAAAATTTATTTATTAATCATGAAAACTTTGTATCAACAAATTTAATTTCAAATAAAAAAGATGAACGTGAGAACTTAGCTTACTTAAAACTTAAGAAAAACTAGTATTTTATTTTTTCCTTTGAATAGACTGTGCGAATTAAAACATCAAAATTCATTCAATAGTTTTAATTATTAACGTTTTGAACTTGAATTTTGTTTAAGAAAGATTTCTGGGTTTTGAAATTAAAAGTCGCAAAGGTTTAAATTTGTTCAGTTTAAAATTAATAACAAACGGGGTCAATTTAAAAAAAAAAATTTTTACCTCCATCTTTTGCTAAATATTTGGACCATTTAGCAAAAAGAGTGGGAGTAACAATGTTTTTTTTTAAATTAGCCCCTTTGAATATTAATTTCCAAACTGAACAAAATTTGGTTTTGCGACTAAACTTTTCAAACCCGGAAAAAATGTTTTTAAACGGAAGATATTCAAACGTTCCGGAAAACTGTTCAAGAAATTCAAAAAATTATTTTCCCTTAAGGACCAAATGCTTTAAAAAACATTTCTTCATCGTTCGAAAAACACCCTTGGCTTTTTTATTCTGATAAATTCCAGTTCCGCAACCTTTGGGGGGGTTTTTTTTTTTAAAAAAATTTTTCCCAAAATTTAAAAATAATAAAAAATTTGAACTTCGAGTAGAAACTTTAGAAAAACTAAAGTCATCATCAGCTATAAATGATTTAATAAATCAATTTGCCAAAAAAGGAAGGAGAGGGTATATTTATCTTGAATTGTTTGTAAAAATTTTTTAAAAAGTGACATATAAATAATTCTGATAAATAAATATTTCTTTTAATTTTTTTTACAAACATTTTTTTTTTTGCGAAAAATTTTTTCCCTTCATAGGGCCCCCAAACAAATTTTTATAGGGGCCCCCGCTAAGGCACCTCGCCACTGGCAAAGGGCTTTCTTCAGTTGTATAAAGGCTGCTTCACAATCTATGGTCCATTCATAACTTTTGTTATTCTCGGTAAGTCGATGAATGGTCTCCAATTCAGCAAATCCTATATAAATCTTCTGTAGAAGTGCACAGTCCCAGAAAACTTCTTCTTCATGCTTGTTTTGGGGTAGGAGTTTTGGATAGCTTCCGTGTTCTGATCTTTTTCACTCCTTCTTCTTTTTGGCCCTTTTAACTTCTTTCTGAAAAGGTAATTTCTTTGGACTAAGCTTTCGCGGGAGATCTTAGCTTCTGAAAACCTCTTCGACATTTCTAAGGTTCTTCAAATGTTTTTCCAAGAATAATAATCTCATCTAGGTATACTAAGATGTTTTCCAAGTTAGTCCCCGCAATGTTAACTCCATCAATCTTTCAAAGGTAGCAGGGGCATTGCAAGACCAAATGGCATAACATTAAACTGCCACAGTCCGGTTCCGGTCGAAAAGGCAGATTTTTCCTTATCTTCAGAATGAAGTTCTTAATAGCCACTTTTCAGGTCTAAAGTCAAAAAAACCTTTTTGAACCAGTCAGCGTGTCTAAGTATCGTCTATTTTGGTAATGGAAAACGTCCTTCTTCGTGACGTCATTAAGTCTTCTGGTCAACACTCTGGTAGAACCATCTTTTTCTTAACCAGGACTATGGAGATGACCATGGACTCTGGTTTTTATAATGCCTTGGTTTTCTGTTCCAATTAACTTCTCAACTTCGTCTCTTTTAGCCAAAGGAATTCGTCGTGGTGGTTGCCATCGGTGCTCACACCCCGTATTTATTCGATGTTGAACGCGGTTTTTCCCAAACCTTTTCAGTGAGAGAAAACGTCTTGATTTCTTCTTAAAAGGTCTTCCAGCTTAGTAATCTGCACTGGATTTAGAAGGATGAAACACCATCTTGCAAGATAGGTATTTATTGAGGCAATTTTCTACAGGTTTAGCAAAGGTATTGGTAATATCATATTAGCAGGTTGATAGGTACCAATTTTGTCACCCTCTTGACTTTTAGAGTAGCCCTTTTTTAGGTTATCATTCTGACAAATACCATATTTTTTTTTGTTTTGCGTCAAGTTCTTGCGGGTAAATTCCTTTAGCGTATATGGCTATTGGTTCGACTAATAGGATTTCACCTTCTTCTGATTCTTCACCCGTTTGGATAATGACTTCGAATTTGGGGCAGAAACATCTTCTGTAATACAACTTCTCAATGAATGCTTCATTGTTCCGTGGGGGTCTCATTACAATTCTTTTATTATTCGCAGTATTCGTTGGGAAGGTCAAGTACAAACTTCTGATTTTCCCAAAAGTCAAGCCCAAGGATAACTTCATCCATTATGTCAGCAACAAAACAACGTGTATAAGTTGTCGTCCCCAAGGTTATTCTGGCTTCATGTATTCCTTAATTGGTATGATTTCCATTAGCAGATTCCAAAATGTAATTTTTCTCTGGATGGAATATTTTGCAGTGGGCTACGATGTTTTATGATAGTATGTGGGAACCAGAATCTAGTACCATTTCACATTCCCGACCGCATAAAGGTACTACCGCGGACCGTTGTTTTGCAGCTGGGATAAATTATTGTTGTTGATGGGGCTTGGAGCACCTAGCCAGCTTTCGCCCCTTAAAGCGCGATGGGAAATTTTGGATTACTTGAAGAGACATTTAGTAGTACAGTTCCTTTGGACATGCCCCCTTGCCACACTTCCAGCAAGGATGTCTTCGCCAAAAGTATACTTGTTTGTTTTTACGATGATTTCTTGTAAATCACTTAAAACTCTTGTCAAATGTTGTCAGAATTACCTTCTTCTGGTACAAAGTTTTTCTTCAAGTCTTGCCTGATTCCTGGATTTTGGCTGTTTCAAATTGAGGGCTGGAAAACTTCAATTTTTTTGTCTGGCCATTTTTAACGCCTGGTTCATATCCGGATCCGTAGGCCTTCAAGAAACTACCTACTGCTAGTTCTGGTTTAATTTCTTCTGGATAGGCTGGAATGTCAAATTTATTAGGCGTCAATATCAGCTTCGACTTTGAAGGCTTTCATTGTATTTCTGTTCGTCCTTGCAGCTATCCTTATAAACCTACGAATGCGTTTCCCTACACCGTTTCTAGGAACATCAAATGGATTCATATACATTGCCTTCTTGGGAACGTTTCTTAAAACCTCCATAGCTTCCCTGAAGGCAAGTATGGGCAGTCCTTCTCTTGTGAGCTTCAAATTGTCGGAATACGTAACCCGGATCTTGCCATCAAAAGTTGGTTCAAATAGTTGTTGCAGTACCACTTTCTGAGACGACGCGTCATATCTTTTAATTTGTCGCTTACTTCTTGTTGTTTTGCCTTGAACTTGCTGTACAGTCTGTTATTTTTCTATTTCTTCTTTAACATCTTTTTGGTAAGTTTAATTAAGCAGATTTTTATTTCATCTTTTGGTTTTTTTGAAATTTCCTTTTAGGTGTTCTCAATTTTCACCATCTTTTCTTTGAGTTCTTGTTTCATTTTTCCTGGCTTTTTTTGATGTCTTTTTGAACTTTCTCGATCCGTTGTCTTGTTTCTGCTTGACTCCTCTTCATTTCTTCTTGATTGGTCTTCATTTCTCTTTTTAGATCTTCTCTTATGGATTCTTGGCTTCTTTTCTTCTTGATTGGTCTTCATTTCTCTTTTTTGATCTTCTCTAATGGTTCTTGGCTGGTCTTTTTTTTTTTAAGATCCCTCTCATGGAATCTTGGCTTTCATTTCTTGTTTCAGATCTTCTTTTCTTCATGCTTTCTTCAAATCTTCTTGGCTGGCCATCATTTGCTTCATCAGTGCAGTTAATTCTTCCATACTTCTATCTTCTTCCAATCTGTATTGGTATCCCAAACAACCCTCTTTAAGTTTGTTCCTATGTCTGGGAAATGGCGTCTTCCAACTGTTAGCATTCTCGATTCCATTTAAAGAAAAGTGTTCGTCTTATAAATGACCCTTTCTCAAAGTTCCTCCTTTGGCCCATCGATGAGCTGTGGGAGATCTTGCGTCTTTCATGGGATTTTCCAGTTTTTAGAGAATTGGCCTAAAATTCCCCTAGCAGCAAAAAGCAGTGCAACTTTTAATTTTTTACAGTTCAATGGAGAGGCCCCAACTTTTCCAACCTGCTTTGAAGTTTTTTTTCCCCCTTTTCCAAATATTTAAATCCCTGTAAACAAACTTTCCCCACTACACTTAAGACACCCACGGTACGCTAGTACTTAGGCCTTATCCTTGTGGCTGTCCAAATATAAAAAAAAAAAAAAAAAGTTTTCGCTGTTGTTCTCAACAGGATTCAAATATTCTTAATCACTTTCGCTTTCTTGTAGGTCCTCGTTCCGCTTCTGACACCTGTTGTGACACCCCGTATAAAAAACGGATCCTGGTTTTACACCTTTTTATTGGATATCGGTTTACAAATGTTTCTATGGCTCTTTAACGTAACGTAATAATGACAACTGTCTAATTTAACTGTCTGTCAACTTCTTATTTGTCGGAATACAAAAAAACTGTATTTTTCCCTTTATATAGTAATGTGAAAAAGAATGGAAAGTCTGAATTGCGGAAGAATTCTTTTTCTACAGGATGCAAGAAAAGGGAAAAGATGTCTCAGCCCTCGGATAAAAACCCCTCCCGGAAAAGGGAAAAACTAAGGTAACCTATTTTTTAAAAAATTATTAACCTAAATAAAATAATTCTAACCTTTACAATTCTTTTAAATAAAAAATATTTTTTTAAATCTGTAAAAATATTTAGGGATCAAAAAACCATATTCTCATAAAACTGATTTTCGAATTTGTTCATTCTTACTTCTTTATTATAACCGGGCTAGTCTAAAAAGTTATCTATGATATTACCGAAACCGGGACAAAAGAATTAGCAATGGGTGTTTTTGGTAATTTC
>JAHBCN010018202.1:0-17412 GCA_019359885.1 Listronotus oregonensis
TTTGGCAACATCTGTTACAGACAGACCCATCAAACTATATATCATCGAATTGGTCTTTGTAAGATCTATCCATTTTTAAAAAAATATACAGGGTGTTCCATTTGAAAAAACCCAACTTTGTGTTGTAACTTAAAAATAAAAGTCAATAAAAAATTTATAGGTAGCCACTGAGTTCTACGCAAAAATCCTAAAACTTTTCTATTATACTTTTTTCTATCTCTAATACCAAGCAAGTTACAAGTGCCTGGCCAAATTGACAAAATTTGAAAAACACTCTGTATCTCCAAAACGAATCAAGTTATCCATGATTTAGTTTCACCATTGAATTTGTTTCAAAAATCGAAATCGAGATTGCGCAATCAGATTTGTCCTATCTCTTTCAGTTTTCGCTATACCCTGTAAGGTCAACGAAAAGGCGCCACCCTGTACACGCCCGCTCCAGTTCCCTGCTCGGTTTTGAAACCATCCGTACACCAGATGATGTCCCCAACCGTGCCGGAAAGATCGGGTTGCTGCCACTCACTTCGATCTGAAATTTTTACCTCGAAGTTTTTGTTAAATCAGTAGTGGGAAATCATCTGGTCTGTTCTCTCGTCCAGTATGTTGCCGCCTCTGTACCTTGGCCAGTTCTGTAACAGCAGTTCTTTGTCGCATTTTTGTCCACCATACCAGTGATGCGTATGTTATCATAGGCCTTACCACTATGGTGTATAAACATGTTTTGTTTAAGGTCCCATGTTTTTCCATTGGCGCGTCTAATTAACATAAGAGTCATCTCCCCTTTCTTTCTTATTTTCTGAAGATGTTGGTTCCTGGTAAGTTTAGAGTCTAGGATGAGACCCAAATATTTTACCTCTTCCACAATTTTGATTGCTTCACCTCGTAGGGTCAGGGGTACTAAGCCCACTGATTTCTCCTTTTGGTGAAGGCAACTATGGCTGATTTAGAAGGGTTTATGTTTAATTCCTCCTTTCTCGTTCGTCTGGTAACTGCGTTTAGGGCCTGTTGCATTTTATCTCTAACAGTACGTGTGCCAATTAAGATCGTTTTTGCGAAAAATACCCACAAGGCTAAATGATTTTTTTTTGAAAACCTGGCTGCTTACAAGTAAAGGATTAAAATTGGTAGACTTTTTTTCGCGACAACGGGCATGATTAAGTTTATGGGGTATTTAACTGAAGAAGATTTCTGGGTCCCCAATTAAAAATTAGTTAAAGGTCCTGTGAATCTAGTGCATATCTATATGCACTTGCTTTTAAAATTAAGCTCAAAGACTGGCCTTAAAATGAATACTGGAATGAAGGGTACTAGCATCTACAAAACTATAAATTAGGTTTATTGTGGAAGAAAAGCAAATTGTTAATGTAAAGTAAAAATAGAGAGGTGCTACAGACCCCAGCCTTATTATGATAAACGCTGGAAGCGTAACGATCTACAATAACTAATATCCGTCGACTAGAAAAAAAACAAGAAAGACAAGAACAAAGGTTAGGTGGAAGAATCGTGGTTTGACCCGGTCAAAAGCCTTAGATATATCAAGGGCAATGACCTAGGATGCGACAATGAGCTGGCGATCGCCTGATACGAAAAAAAACTCCAAAAAAATCCGAAAAATTTACAATATTAAACTACATTTCGGTGACAAGTCGGCTACCGTTGTAAAAATAAAATTAAGAGAAAACAGAAAAAAAAATTTAAACTAATTTTTTAAGAAAATTTTGGATTAAAAAGTTAATTTTATCTTGACAACGGTTGCCGACTTGCCATTGAAATCTAGATTATTATTATGAATTTTTTGTTTTTTCTTTCTGTTTCAGGCGATCTGCCAGTTCATAGTGGTCAATAGGGCTGAGAAGGCTTAGTTCCGTATAGCCCGGCACCTAAACCGAAGTGGTTCCATTTTCTTAAGGAATTCAAGGCGAGTAATCCCAGCGAAAACATACTAAAACATGAGTCCGCCAAAAAACTATCGAACATATTTACTAAAGGGAGTTGTTGGGACAATGTGGAATAAAACATAAAAATTTGTTGTGAATCCTTTATTTTCTAATTGAAGCATATTGGAAAGCTTCATTAGGAGGAAATTACAATCAACGAGGGCCTTTAAGCCCGACTAAAAATTCTTTTAAAAAACCTATTAGTTTTATTTTTTTAAAAGTTATCATTAAAAACATGAAAAATTATGCGGTATTTTTTTTCAATATATAGAGATGACTGGAGTTGAGTTTTTTATTTTAGGTAATTTTACGATAAAACTTACTGTTTTGAAGAAAATCGCGAAAAACACATTTTTTTGACCTTTGACCTCAAGTCAATTTTTTTCCACGTACCACGAAGGGTGGGGAATTTTAAAATGTTATTTTTAATTATGTTTTGAATAATTTTACTTACTTTTAGCATGATGTAAATTTATGTACCTTTACTATCATGTTTTGGTCTAATTTGACCGTACTAAAACTTATTTACAAAAAAAATCCACTTTGACAGTTAAAAATGGTCAACCTGCCAGGCCCAAAACATTTGCATTCTTTCTGCGTACAAAAATATATCAATTCATGTTTTATTATATAGAACTTTCTTAAAAACATGCCTTAGTTCGTGACTTAAAATTAAAGATAAATTTACTTTTAAAGTCCTCTTCTTTTTTCAAGAAAATCTAAACTTTTCCAACCTTATTTGTCTCCAAACGACTTTTACATTTTTATGTATTAGCAAACTTATTTTAAAGTTGAACAGCGTTGACTAAACTTTTCATATTTAGACCTCAAAATGCGAGCAGTTCCTTTCAATGACAGAAGGTTGATGATCCTGAAATTGTTAGGAAACATTTTCAAACTTAAAATAATTTTAACTTGTTTTCAAAAGTTTTAGCTATATTTTCTAGATACGTATTTAGAGAAAAAGCAATAATTACTAAAATTTTTCCTTTAAAATAAAATGAAATGTTAAAGGTGATTTTATTGAGTCAACTCCAAATTTAAAAGAAAAAAAGTCCAACGTGGCAGATTCCTTACATTTTGAACAGTTAGTGAAAATGTAGCTATGTAAAAAAGGGTATATTTTTAAAATGTCTCCGTTTTTGTTAATATACAGGGTGTTTATTTAATATTACAGACGGACTCCTTAAAAAAAATAATAAAAAAATTCCTTTAAATATATGTACTAAACTATTGTTATTTTTAACTAAGGTCGGTAAAGTAAAAAAAAATACAAATATTTTATTTAAAAAATGTTGATAAAGATAATCACTTGATATTTGGAATATATGTTTATGATTTTTAAGGCTTTTTTGGAACGATACTTGTATTTATTTGTTACTCTGGGTTATGGTAAAATCTGCAGCAACCTTTAATGCTCTTCCGTTATGCCTTTAATTGCAAATTGTCAACGCCAGAGGGATATATAGAAAAAACCATTAAGTGTTGCAGATTTCAATCCCTTTTCAGGATAGCAGATGCCCACAAATATTGTTGTGAGAAAGTCATAAAAAAACATAGAAAATTCTCCTAAATTTTATGTGTTTATGTTTATTCACATTTATAAAATGAAGTTTTTTTTGTCTTGAATATTACCACTTTATAGTTTAGAAGTTAGGAAGTTTGGGACAAACTTTTTTTGTATTTTTATCCAAGCACTCTGTTTGTAATATTGTTCGCAATAATAAAGAAACACTTTGTATAATAACACTTTTAAAATACTATGACATTAATTTTTTCCCCTTTTTATTTTATATTTACACACTAAATAGATAAACAAATTTCTTTATATACAGTGTGTACCGCTTTTCATGGATACACCCTGATATCTCAGTTATTAATAATGCGATTTTCTTTAAATTTTGAAGGTGATTATATGTTAGAAAAATAAAATATTTGGCATAGTAAACACTTTTATTTACCATTGGCGTGCGGTCTTGGGGGGTTAAAAAATACTTGATTTTTTGGGAAAAGTATATTAGGGCTTATTTTAAATATTTTTTTCTGTCAGATTTAAAATCATCACCCCCAAAAACCCCTTAATTCATATTTTTAAAATCTTAACATCTGATTTTAGCAGAAAAGATATTTATTTATTTTGTCACATTTTTAATAAATTCTTTATATAAAACTATTATATCAAAATTACAAATAACATTATTTTAGATTTCTGTATTTGCAACATTAATACCTTTTAAAAGAATACACTTTTTAACAATTCTTCCTAAACGTACGTTCATTTTTCTTAAAGTTGGGGGAGTAATTTCCTGACAGAAAACTACAACAATAAAAAAAATAAAAAAACCAAAAAAAATAGTTTTGGTTAGTCAAGAAATTACTTCCCAAACTTTAAGAATTTTTGAAAAGTGTATTGTTTTAGACGGTACTTATGTTAAAAATACAAAAATCTAAAATAATGTAATTTGTAATTTTAATATAATAGTTTTAATTAAAGGATTTATTAAAAACGTAACAAAATAAATAAATATTTTTTCTGCTAAAATCAGCTCATGAAATTTTAAAAATATGAATTAAGAGGTTTTTGGGGATGCTAATTTTAAATCTGCAAGACATTTTTTTAAAAATAAGCCCTAATATACTTTTCCAAAAAATCAAGTCCTTTTTACCCCCTTAGACCGTACTCCAATCGTAAATAAAAGTGTTCACTATGCCAAATACTTCATTTTTTTAACATACAATCACCACCAAAATTTAAAGAAAATCGCATTAATAATAACTGAGATATCAGGGTGTATCCATGAAATGCGGGACGCACTGTATATTAAATACTTTTATTTACAACCATGCATGTAATAATGACATTTCACCTATCTTTGAAAGGTGGAAAGTTGACGTTTTTTGACTTCTACTTTTCACCATGGTGGAAAGTGCTCACTTTCCACCCGGTTGAAAAGTAAATTTATTTTTTTTGTAATTTCATTGAATATTGATATTTCAAAATGGTATAGTGACACACAAACATACGCATTCTAATAATAATAATAATAATATTCTCGAATTTCTGGTGGAGTAGCAGCAAACTAAAATTCCTTATCGGATAACATTTTTTTTTGGATTTGCGAAATTAAAACAAATTACTATTCAAATTTAAATCGTCTATCTTACACTGTATGTATTAACACTTTGACAACCCGTTTCCATGACAACGATACAAATTGCGAGCACGGCCGCCTAATAAAATTATTATCGGATCAATTTTCATAATGTAAATTTAAAATAATAGGAAATGAATAAAGTGGTTGTAAATAAAATAGTATACAAACCTCGGCCTCGGTGAAAGTTTCATTTCTGTCTCGAGAAGTATAGTAGACCTCGGCTGCGCCTCGGTCTACTAACGCATCTCTCGACAGAAATATAACACTTTCCACCTGGGTATCTAATATACTATTTAAAACTTGGTGAAATTTGTATTATTATACATTTATTATGATAACAAAAATATGTTAATGGAAATTTACCTTAATTACTAAAGAGAAAATGGTTTTGTTTTAATACTATAAATAAAAGACATGGCGCATGATGAAACTTTTTTTAATATGTTAGAACTTGGATCGATATTAACATTTTTTGTATTGGCACGAATCTAAAGGTGCGTTTAGACCTGAGCACGCACGCACTGATCCACCGCGAATGCTCAAGTGTAAACGGTTATGCGCGCACGCTCACGCTGTGTGTTTCTATGCGCGAATAGCTTCAGCGCGATCCGCCGTCTGTCGGTCTCGATGCGATGCTGAAAAGAATTAATTGGTTCGCGAACGTCCAGTTTGAACGGGGTTGGGACTGTTGGGAGTGTCTACGAACGCACGTACTTCAACGGGCGAATTAGTTTAATTTGAAAATGGAGTGGAGTAACACCAAAGTTTTGCTTCTATTGCAAGAATTCGAAAAACTTTCTATATTATGGGATATGAGGAACCAAGAATATTACTCTAAAACAAAAAACAAGATGCTTGCCAAGCACTTGTGAATAATTTAAATATTACAAATTTAGATAGTGCAGAAGCACAAAAAAAGATAAAAAGTCTTATGGGATCGTTTCGCCGTAAAAAAAAAGTAAAATTAGGGCCAGCATTGGAACTGGAAAAGGTATGTACATGCATATGTATACCGGGTGTTGGTCTAGGGCGGTACAAAGAAAATCCATGTAAATTTTCAAGTAGTAAAATATTGGCTCTCCTAATTATTTTAACAAAAATGTTATTTAGATATTTTGAGGAGCACAGGGGTTGTACCCAATGTCAAGCTTCTTTATTATTTCAATAAACCCCAACCAATACAAATTCTGATCCAAATTTACACCCCTTTTCAAAAATTTAAACAAAACTATTATTTTTGTTAAGAAAATATTATTTATTTTTTCAGCTTAATGTTTTTAAATACTGTTTAATTGATTTTTTTTTTTAATACTTTATGCATGTGATATATGAACTGTTTAATAAAAATAAATTAACAACAAATATACATACCTTTATATAATTTCTTTCACGAAGCACTTTCACTATGGCTTGACAAACTTCAGGAATAATGTAAGAGATAAAAGATTTTGAGACTCTAAAAAAGATATTGTAAGCTGCTGTAGGAGTCCCCAGTTGCAAAACGCAAAGTCAGTGCTAGACGTTCTCTTGGTGATATTGACTTACTATAATTTAAAAAAATTTTTAATAATTTTGGAATTATCAAACTAAGCAGATATTCAGTCAGTTTTGTCATTCTTGTAAAATTTGAAATTGATCATAACTGTTATCTGTCACTAACTCGCGTAATAAAGTATTTTGTCTGTTGCGTAAAAATTGAGTTTGCCACCAACGACGAGGTCTACGTTTACGAGCTTCTTTCTTTTTTATCAAATTATACATTAAAATAAATGCACCCGCCATGATTTCATCGTCGTCTTCCATTATTAACGCACTCCTGCGAACAACTGGATCAGCTTGTGCGTCGAAATATACATAAACCTATTTAAACGCTTTTCGCAAACGCAAGCGAATGCGTGCATGGATGCTCACTGCGTACGTACTCAGGTCTAAACCCACCTTAATAGCTACACAGGATGAGCCAATAATTGAACTCTAATATATGCATACATTGTATTTAAAATAAAGTTATAACGACATTTAATATAAACTTAATGAAAAAAATATTACTGGATCACCAGGTTGTATACAGGGTACAAAATATACTTAATAAATTATTAACATTTCAAAAATTAATAAGTTTAGTGCAATATAGAGGGGAAGTAAATATTTGTTTCATGATAGAAAGTTATTTCTAAAAACATTAATTTTATGTATTTATAAAATATACTTTAGCATTTTTTTCTTAATTTTTGATCAGATTTATAACAATTGTTGTTTTAAAAATTTAAATTGCTAAATGATCCTCTGCAGTCTCGCCCGCATTTAATTTTTTGGTTTCCTATAGATTAAATATATATATCAAATGTATTTTTTCCTACTTTCTGCTTAAGAATGTAATGCCTTTTTATAGAAATTCTTGTACCTCATATTACTATTTATTGTTCTTTGGGGGTACAAAAATTTTATTATTATTTAAATAATTTTATTGAATTGGCATTCCCATGACTGAGTTTACACTATATTTTGTCAAAATTAATTGGACCGTATCAAATGAGTAATTTTCCAAGTACAACAAATGAAAGCTTCTATAATAAAGACGTAAGACATACACAGGCCACAAAATATACTCTCTTTGTATCTTAAAGAACATTAGGAGTTTGTGCCTATGGTGGAAGTGTCATTTGGTACTTGGGCCATATAGCACGAGGTATAGAACTTCCCTAAAATATTTAAAAAATCGGGTTTTAATGCAGCTGAGCGAAATGCTAACGAATCAGTTATAATACAAGTATAATAAGTTTTGTTTAGTAATTTAAGTATAGCTTAACAATTTTTTTAGCCTTAAATTTTTTAAAAAAAAAATTTTTTTTTTTTTTTAAATAATATTTATTTATTAAATATTAAAAATATATATATATATATATATATATATATATATATATATATATATATATATATATATATATATATATATAATATATATATATATATATATATATATATATATATATATATATATATATATATATATTATATATATATATATATATATATATATATATATATATATATATATATAAAATATATATATATATATATATATATATATATATATATATATATATATATATATATATATATATATATATATATATATATATATATATATATATATATATATATATATATATATATATATATATATATATATATATATATATATATAATAAGTTTCTTGTTTCTTGGGTTGGTTTTTGTTATTTTTATTTGGGAAAAACATTACTTTGACGTTTCGCCCATTATACAAAGCATTATAGATAGGCTAACGTGATAAGTGTGTTTATAGTGTTTGTTTATGGTGTATTTATAGTGAAAAACTTGGGTTAAAATATGTTTTCATTCATCCCAATATACTGGTTTAAGCTAAACTAATACGTTTTGTGAAAATATATGATTACAGTTAACATTATTCTAACCTACAAATCTACCTGGTGCGAAAAAAGGGGCGTAAGGTTGTCGGTTTTAGACAGTGGCGTCGTTCTACCATCTTATATTATTTTGATTCTTCTTCGTTTGGATTGATAACAAAATCCACAACATTGATTTCCCCCTGTTGCCAAAAAGGCTATGAGTCTCATTTTATGGTTAAAGTGCATTGTAAAAAAATTTTAAAATACAAATTTGGGTATATCTTAACGAAGTTCGATTACTCAATGGTAACAAAGGGTATGACTGGAGTTGCATAAAATGCCGTGAGTTCGGTAATGAATTAAAAGACCTAAAATCTCTTATATTAAAGTTACAGGAGGATATTCATGAGTTAAGGGCTGAAAACGTTGCTTTAAAACAATCACCTAATCAATCATGTCACTTTGAGGAGATTATGTCTGAAATAAATGATCGAAATAGACCCAAGCAAAATATTGTTATCTTCGGTATTGCCGAACCTAATCAAGGAGAGGCTCAAGAAGTTCGAATAAGTAAGGATTTGAGTGAGGTCAAATCCATTTTAGGCTATTGTTTGCGGATTTTAATGTACAGAATTTAAAGCCCATACGGCTAGGTCCTTTGTCGCGGGTAAAAAGTCGTCCCATAAGATTAACATTGAATAATTGAGTGAGTCCATAAAATTATACGTAACGCAGGTTCTCTTAAAAATAGCAGATATAAAACAAAGTCAGTTTGTCCTATGATCATACACGCGTCAGATTGAGTATTATAAAAAAATTAAAGCTGATCTAACTCAAAGACAAAGCAATGGTGAAACAAACTGAAAATTAAATATATAAACGATGTACCAAGAATAGTGAATTTAAACTAAAAGAGCCCGGCAAGTGCAGCGAGTTGGTGTGCCATACCAGAATGTACGTGGACTTAATTCTAAGACTGAAACTTTTTATCTTTCGGTTAGCGAAGGTGAATTCGATGTTATTGCACTGAGCGAAACCTAAAAAAGACGTTCATAGCACGGGTTGTTTCCTGAAATGTATGATGTGTATCGAAAGGATCGAAAATTTGGTATCGTTGTGGAAACCCGTGGTGGGGGTGTATTATTAGCATTTAAAAATTATATTAAATCTCAGGTGATAGATACTTCATATTTTGATAATAATTTTCCAAGCATTGATATTTGTTTGTAAGTGTTCTTTTCAACACAAAACTTTGTTTGTTTTACTATTATATATACCTCCATCTACACCTGGCGATATGTTTCAGTTCTTTTTGAAAATCTAGAGCAACTAGACTGTTTACAACAGAAAATGTAATTATTTTGGGAGACTTTAATGTGCCTGATTTCATGATTTAAATTAAATGACGCCAAAACGTTTTCTTCGTCAACTTTTATGAATTTTTAGATTTAGAACAGTGTAATAAAATATTAAATAACATGAATAGATTGTTGGATTTGGTGTTTTGTAGGGTGGAGTGTATGATAGAGAGAGATTCTGAGCCGCTGGTTCCCGAGGATGCCTATCATCCGGCTTTAGTGCTTACTTTAGACAGTCTGGGAGTTAAGCAACCCGAACTTTTGCCAAATATTAGGTAAAAAGCTATAACTTTCGAAAGGCGGACTTTCGTTCCCTATATAATGCTATTTTGCAGACATATTGGAGATTTTTGGAAGAATATCAGGACGCGGAATTTGCTCTTGAAAGTTTTTATGATAACTATTCTATAACTATTCTATATTTGACATGAATGTTCCTGAGTATAGAAATTTTAAAAGAAAGTTTCCACCGTGGTATTTATCGGATATTATTAAGAATATTAAGCAGAAAGCTAAAATGCGAATGAAATATAAAATAACAAAAAATTTTTTTATCTGGCAGAATTTGACGCTTAAGATCATTAATAAAAGAACAAACTAAAATTGCTCATAATTTATATATTACAAATATACAGTCTTCAATTGAGAATGATTCAAAGAAATTTTGGTCTTATGTTAATGCCAAACGTAAAACTTCAAAGGATTCCGGGTGAGGTGTATTTCGGGGATGGGCGGCTCGGTGAACCCCAGGATATTGTTGACGGTTTTGGGGATTTTTTAGTAGTGTGTATAGTCAAGATGGGCCTGACGATGTCTATCAGAATAGGGGAAATGTTATTAATGAACATATTCAAATACTACACCCAATAACTGAAGCGGATATTATTAGGTCCTCAAAAAAGCTTAAAGATAAGATGACGTCGGGTCCAGATAAAGTTCCATCGTTTATTGTTAAGGATTGTATAGGTGCTTTTGTAAAACCCTTATTAATAATATACAACCTATGCATTAAAACATCCACGATGCCTAGGTTATGGAAGCAGGCAAAAGTATGTCCCATTTTTAAAAATGGTGAACGCACTCAAATTAATTATCGACCTGTTTCCATACTTAGCAATTTTAAAGGTCCTTGAGTCGATTCTTTATGGGCGAATTAGCCTGTCAGTTCCGCATATATTGCTTTAGAACAACATGGTTTTGTAGATGGCAGGTCAACTGTTTCTAATGTGGCATGTTTAACGCAATTATTGTCAAAATCTTAGACAAACAAGGACAGGTGGATGTCTATACGGATTTTGCCAAGGCCTTTGACAGGATTTCGCATGTGGTTTGCTTGATAAGCTGAGAACGTTTGGATTCGATCAGCCAACTCTGAAATTTTTCGAATCTTATTTAACCAATAGAAAGCAATTTGTGTTTTATAATGGGTACAAATCAGATGAATATATTGCAACATCGGTGTCCCTCAGGGTTCAAACCCTAGGGCCTTTATTGTTTTTGCTTTTATTAACGATTTATGTCAAGTTATTAAGTGTGAAAAGTTACTTTTGCAGATGATCTTAAAGTATTCTTACCCATTAGAACACATGACGACTGTGTACTTTACAACAGCAATTAAATATTATTCAGAGGTGGTGCGAGGAAAACGCTCATCTTAATACAGCTAGTTAGAATGACTTAGCACTCGTAAACGCATTTTTCAGTATCCTATTCAATACAGGGGTGGTATTAGAAGAACTGTCACTAAAGGATCTGGGAATATTTGATACGAAATTAAGTTTGTGGATCATATTAATCAGATGATTCTGGCGGGTCGGACGCTTGAGCTTCATTGTGCGAATGTGGAATTTAACGATCAAGAGTTCTAAAGACTCCTTTATTGTACTACGTTTCAAAACTTGAAATGCTTCGTTGATTTGGAATCCTATATAATTGCAATAATATTGATAGAGTCAGAAAGTTTCTAAAATATTTAAATTTTAAGGTAGAAGGTGTTTATCCAGAGCGTGGTTCAGATTACCGTGTTTTATTACAAAAATATAGTTTTGAAAGCTAAGAACTGCGGAGGGTGTGCCTCCATAATTTTTTTTAAATTGCTGCGCGGTGGGGTTGATTGTCCTGACGTGCTGGATCGATTAATTTCTTTGTTCCTAGATTAAATGCTAGAAATTATGTTACATTTATGTGTGATAGAGCTCGAACTAATCTTATGTTAAAATCGCCGATTAATTTTATGTGTTCCAGTTTCAATAGAATTTCAAATGATTGTGATATTTTTAATTGTACTCTTAATGAATTAAAACAAAGGGCCAGATATGATCAGTAAGAGGGATTTTGATTTTTGTTTATATGTATTATTTACCAAATCATTTTTATTTTTATTTATTGTATTGTTTATGTTTAATAGGTTCTTATTTTTATTTTTTATTTATATTGCTCTGTAAATGGGTACTTGTTGGGCAATAAAGCTATTATTATTATTATATTATTATTATTATTATTATTATTATTATTATTATTATTATATTGGGCTTTTTCAAAAAAACATTTATTTTTGGTTATCAACCTAAAAACGGAATAAGATTAACCATAGATTTTACATATACATAAAAGAAAAACAAACAACAAAAACATACACGACTTACAATGGCACTACGATGATTTCATATACATTTAAAAACATTGTTTTAATAATTTTTAATTTTAAAATACGCACCTCGAAAAACATCTTGGTAATCGGACTATTTAAATTGTATTGGTACAAATAACTAGAATATGTTAAAAAAACGCTTATATTTTATTTTTGTTACTAGAAATTTTAGATTTATAAGAAAAGTAATGTTGATTTTATTTGTTATTTTTTTCATTTAGATTTAATTTATAAAAGTAATTTTACAAAATTTATATACAGGTTGGTTTAAAAATTAGGGGTTAGGATGGTTAACATATTAGATTATGATATAGGTGGCTGAGGTTGCTGATATCTTGTTTGTCATTGAGAGCTTGTGGTTCTTTTTTTATGTGAATCATTTCTTTAATTAAAAGTTTCTGGTGATGATTTTCTTGGGTAAGAATTGCAGTGTTTTTAAAATCAAATTCATGTTTCAAATTTGCTTCATGTTTGTGTAGAGCTGTAGAAGCGTTTTTCGTATATTTGTGCCCATTAAGTCTGCTATCAAGATATTGTGTTGTTTTACCAATATATTTTTTTGGACAATTTAAACATGGAATTGAGTAAACCAGGTTTGACTTTTTTTTCTTAGGGACTTGGCTCTTTAAGGGTGTAAATAGTGATGATAAAAGGTTTTGGGTGTGGCATACAACTATGTCATGTTTTGCCAAGAATATATTTTATTTTTCGGACAATTCCTGGGAGTATGGCATGGCAACATATTTTTTTACCCTGTCAGTAACTGTGATATTTTTAGTATTATTTTTATTGTTGTAAATTTAAAAGTGCGTTGTTTGATAATTTTGTTTATTTGTTTAATGGGAAAATTATTTTCTTTTAAAAGTGTTTCTAACTTTTTTAAAATTTGTGGACGTAGTTCTGGTGAAGTTAATTTTAATGCCCTATCAGTTAAACCAATTATTACACTATTTTTTGTGAAATTGGGTGATTTGAGTTATAATTTAAATAACGTCCTGACCAAGTATTTTTGTGTCCATTTAGTTTTAAGGTATTCGCTATTTTCACTTCTTATTAAGGTTAAGTCGAGAAAATTAATTTCATTATTAATTTCGATTTCAGACGTAAATTGTATTTTAGGGTGAAAGTTATTGAATAAATTCACTAGCTCATCTACTTGACTTGATGGTAATGCTGTTAAGCAGTCGTCAACATATCTTTTAAAGAAGATTATTGGAATGCTGATATTATTTAGTATTTTTTCTTCTAAGTATTCCATAACAAGTTGGGCAACAGTTGAAGATATCGGTGAACCCATCGCGCAACCGTCTAATTGTTGATAAAATTTGTCTTCATGTTGGAAATAATTGTTAGTAAGTGTTAAATTTATTGCTTCGATGAAGGTATTTTCATTAAGTGAAGTATGTTCTTTAAGCAAGTTCCATTTTTCCCTAATTATTTGATATAAAAGATCATTTGGTATATTGGTATAAAGAGAAACGACATCAAGTGACACTAGTTTATGGTCTGTAGGAATTTTAACAGAATCAATAAATTCCTTAAAACTAAATGAATCACAATTCACAATTCAGTCGCACCCAAAATATACGAGCTGCCTAAACTACATAAGAACGGTGTTCCGTTGAGACCGATTGTATCATGTATTCAATCTCCATTTTACAACTTATCCAAGTATTTAAGCGATTGCCTCTCAAAAATTACGTGTAAAAACGATTATTATAAAAAGATTCATTTAGTTTTAAAGGAATTTATTGATTCTGTTAAAATTCCTACAGACCATAAACTAGTGTCACTTGATGTCGTTTCTCTTTATACCAATATACCAAATGATCTTTTATATCAAATAATTGGGAAAAATGGAACTTTTAAAAACATACTTCACTTAATGAAAATACCTTCATCAACAATAAATTTAAACTACTAACAATTATTTCCAACATGAAGACAAATTTTATCAACAATTAGACGGTTGCGCGATGGTTCACCATTATCTTCAACTGTTGCCCAACTTGTTATGGAATACTTAGAAGAAAAAATACTAAATAATATCAGCATTTCAATAATCTTCTTTAAAAGATATGTTGACGACTGCTTAACAGCATTTGTAATAAAGAAAAGAAAATAAATTATAAATGTCGTTAGAATTGTAATATGTATACAGTCCAAGCGTTGTTTTTAGTTTATCTATTGGCTCACCGTGTATAGCTATCAGGTTTGTGCCAATATAAGAAATGTTAATATTGACCTAAGTGACAATATACTAAATATTTGTAAAATTCTCACTGTTTACCAAGTTCCATAAGATTTGCATCATGCCCTTAAACAAAAAATCAATTTTCTCAGTTTTTCTTACACATTTATATGCCTGTTTAAGAAACTAAAAGCTTAAAAAAAATCTCACAAAAAACTTAACGCAACAGAAAAACAATTAATTGCTTGTTTCTTAAGTCAAAGAACAAAAAGAATGCAAAAGATTTTTTTTTTATAAGAAGAAAGTAAAAAATAAAAATGTGTGAACCGCAGAGTTCGCAGCTAATATAAGATAGGCTAATTAATAAAATTGTGAGTTCATTATTAATTTTTTGTAAAAGAAGAAAGATGCTGCTGTTATTAAAATATTATAAACATTATTTATTGAAAAATAAAGATGCCATTTTATAATTAGGTTTAACAGGGTAGACTTGCTAATTGTTATGTAATTATGTTAAAATTATTAAATTTGCTCCAGTTTGCTACCTTTGCATTTTAACAGATTTTAATAATTATTCTTAGGGAAAAATTATTTATAACCTGTTTTACAATCACACTTCGTTTTATTAAATTCTGCCAATAAAGCAGTTTTTAATTAACTTCAGAAAAACTCATATAATTTTTATGGTCGGATTAAAATTTAACCAAAAAATAAAGCCTTAGAGAGTTTTATAAAGTCTTTTCAAAAAAAGGCATTATATTTAATTTTTTACTTTTGTTGGCCTTTACTTTACTTTCGGTAAAGCATGGGTTGGTTGGCTTAAGTAGAATTGGTTGCATTACCATATTTGCACTGCAGCCTATTGGCATATTGTGCTCCTCTTTCTTGTTCTAGAAGCCTGCTTTCCTTTATCAGGTCTAATGGATTTTTTCAAGATGTTCATGCGAAAGAGAAATTCCGCTCTGTATATTACCGAACAGTACATATCTTTTGTACGTCAGTGCTAAGTGCGCCCCAGAAGGAGCAGCTCCGTTATGAATTTCTTGGAAGGGTTACCTAGCGTTGCCTTTGCATGTCTTTGACCAGGTGATCTGTATATTGTTGTTTTCATCGCCTGTTTTGATAGTCTGAGGACTGGCTCTGCACCATTAATAGTTCTAAATTAGCCGGCTCTTGCTATTTCATCTTCTTTTTCATTACCTTTTATTCCTATGTTTCCTGGACCGGAGAGGAGTTTTATCCTGTTGTTTCTGGCGATATGTTCTTTTAGGTCGATCAGAGTTCAAGGCTTTTAGGTGAGTCTGACTGTCTGAGGGAATGTGTATATTTTGGTTGTTATATCTCCTTCTCCCATTTTCTTAAAAACATGTTTAAATAGCATTTTCCACCTGAGGCTTTCTTGCCAAATGGAAAGCTGTAAGTCACGCTGGGCTTTATTCCAAATTCACAAGCACCGACTCTATTACCTGTCTTTGAGCCATCGGTGTATTAAACCACTCTATATGGTTTGTCAAAATTATAAATGGCTCTCATGTGATTTAATCTTATTTCCAAGAGCTGTTCGTCGATAATTTCCGTTGTCCTTGTGTGAAGTACTATTTTGTAATTGTAATAATTTTGTTACCAGTTAACAAATTTTCAGTGGTTATAGCAGCTTGCCTTCATTTAAAAAAAAATCATTTATAAATACCCTAGGTAACTATGTATGCATTCACAAGGTTTCTATTCTACAATTGTAATGGTAAAACTTACACGATTTGTTGTGTTTTTATCATAATAATATATTAGTTTAATATTATTAAATAAAAAAAAATTAAGGTTAATGTACAAATATTAGCATTAATTAACTGTGGATGCACCATATCCTTACTTAGCAAAAAACCAAAAAAAAAAAAACAAATAATTTTCAATAATAGGGAAATTTGTTTTTATCTAATTTAATAATATAAATTAAATACTATGAAAAGCTAATAAATATATGGACCCTAATTAGTTTTTAACGACTGTTTAACAATATTATAATAATTTAAATAATTCAAATATAAAACCATTTTTTTTTACCTTTGGGCAATTTACGAAGGCTTAATCCCTAAATACTAACAAACCCTGACCTTTAAAAAACTTATTTTTTTTTTAAGTCCACAGTTTAACTAAGTATTGGGTTTATTTTTTATATCCAATAACTATTGCTTTGGATCTATGTAAAACTACTATGTCTATATATATTCTAGTATCTCCCATAGTAACATATTATATATGTGTATTTTAATTGTGTTGTTAAAAATTTTGGTTCTGGTTTTGTTTAAAAATTAAAATAAATCTTGTTTTCTGTTGGTTATTAAATTTTTTAAAAAGGTTTATCAAAATCAAAACTATCTTCCCCACTTGCTAAAAAATAATCTAACAACCCAAAAAAGTGTTATAACTTTGTTTTAAATCCAAAGCACCATTTATTTCTAGGCATAAGAACTTATTTTAAACTTAGCAAGCATGTTATAAACTTTTCTGGCGTAGATGCAAGACATGTTGTAAAGCGTGTTTAAAAACCTAATAACACTTTAGTTTAAGTTGCATACCTAATAGAATTTCAAATTTAATAAAATAAAAAGAAAGAAAAAAATCCAAATTTATATATATTTAAATTTTTTAAAGTAATAAAAACTTTTGGATAGATAGATTATTGTTACCTTACCAAAAAGTTTTTTTTTATTAAAAAATTATTTAAAAAA
>JAHBCN010018203.1:0-17265 GCA_019359885.1 Listronotus oregonensis
TCCTCCCAATAGGATCAGACTACTAATGAATTCGATACCAGATTGGGAGAGAGTTTTTACATCTCCTCCTACTTGTGTCGCTACGGGACACGAGCACAATGTGTTCTGATGTGTTCTGGTGTCCCTGTCTCCTGGAGAGTATGACGAGCAGACGATTAGATCCGGCATGCCCTCCTCTCCCGGTCTAGTGACGTGGGTAGCTACCAGGTCCTTGTTACAGGAACCAGATGTTTTTTCTGAGGCCGCATCTTCGGCCTTACCCTATGAAAACAGTCCTATCCGCTTTTTGTTTAAAGTCAGGGAACGCTTTTCCCTATAAAGCCAGTTCTGTCCGCCTTCTGTTTGCATTCAGAGATACCTTTCTAAGCACCTGATTGTTCGGGATGGATTAGCCCTTCCCCGTGAAACAGGCGCCGCACACAGGCGAAAATCGGGGAAAAACCGGCCATAAATAGTAGTAGTGCTGATATGAATCACAAACATGTTTAATCGTAAGAAAATGTTAAAACTAAGATAACACGTTCATTTAAACATTTTTTAAAGCCCCCTCCCCTTGGGTTCATTTATTGCATTACATAAGCGCTGTGTAAGTACCTATTTCCTTAAAAAAATAAAACTTATGAAAAATGTTACTATTATTATTAGACTGTTATTATTTTAACAATTTAAGCAGTTAAGAGTTTAAAATTCATAATAAGAGCGTTTATTTCGGCTCGAATTAAAGGGTGGATTGAGGCACTTAACAGAGAGAGAGAGGGTAAACCATTTTAACAGAATTGTAGGATTGAGATAGTTAATCCTGCATTTCTTCCAAATTGACTTGCCTTTGTCACTGTTGAGTGCCTCAATCCGACTTCAATCTGCGCTGAAATAAACGTTTTTTGACTGAAAATTTTTGAAATAAAATCCAAAATGACAAGACTTTTGATATACCTGAGGTTAATAAAATTGCTTATTATAAATTAAATAAAGTTGTGATTTGTTTGTTTTTGTTCTATTTAATTTTATAACTAACTTTTGTGTGTAAAAATAAGAGCAATTTAAAATACATGTTAAGAGTAATATATTTAAGTATGTAAAGTATATACAGACCTCACTTAACAATAACTTTGTAATAATAATAAAGCCTAACCTATCTTAATAATTAAAATCAATCAATATCTTCACTATCACTTTCATCAGCAGAAACTGTTGGTTCATCAAAAAATGCCAAAACTTTTGAAGGGTACTGTTTAAGCTTTTTAGCAGATGATTTTTTCATATTGGAGATTAAAGGATCAGAAGATATTAAAAGATTACAAAATATATCCTCCATGTTTTGATTTCTTGAAAACTTCCGTGCATGAAATTCTCTGAATCTTTTAATATCTTTGTTTCTTGATTCCTGGGCTTCCTCGACAAGTTTCCCAATTGGAACCATAAAATATGATATTATATCAGAACTGTGCATTAAGATTTTATGGACGGAAGTTGGCATATTGTACCACGGATACAATTCTACAAATTTTCTGGCCGTCTCATAACAGTAGTCCTTAAAACTATCAATTTTTATATGAAAACCACTAGAAATTGTTAATAAAATTACTCTGAATCTAAATATCAAATCTTGATCAATGCCTGTAATTTCCGAAGATTTAGCAGCATTCTCAAAAAAACGGCGAGCAGTGTTGCCGTCATTAGTACTTCCAAAACCAGGTTTTGGTCTATCAACCAATAGTCCCATTTCTTTAAAAAATAAGTCTTGGATTCGTTTTTTGGCATTTGCAAGTTTTTCTTTGTTTTCCTGGCCTCGCGCTTGCCATTGCTTAAATTCCATCTTATAAGATAGATGCAGCAAACACTCAAAAAACGAATCCAAGCATGTAAAGATGACAAACCAAATTGATATCTAGATTCGTCAGTAATTTCCTGTTTTAAAATCTTCTCGATATTGTTAAAATCTTTGGATGTTAGATTACACAAATAGCATCTCTGAGTTGAAGTATTTTCAGTTACAGCATTACACAATTTGCCATCTATCATTGTAAAATATAAAATGTATTTTAAAAATACATCGTTTCCTTGAATATCAAGCTTTGTTGGTTGCAAATCTGAAATTTGTTGGTCAAAATATTGCTTTTCTCTCACTGATAGCTCTGTTGTTTCGTGCCTAAACTGGACTCTAAGAGGTCTACAGAATCGTGTGGAGGAAGGTCTGGGATTTTCCCAGATTACAAACTTATCTTTTGATTTCGGGTCCCCGTTAATGAGCTGGATTGGCACCATTGATGTTAAAAAGATATTAGCATCTGAAATATTGGACTCTACAAACTGCTGTTTGTATTGACTCACCCCAGAACTCCCGTCACACCCCCATTTGCAAATTAAATGTAAATTATTATAATTTTCTTGGTTTAAAGAATTTAAAACTTCTTTTAGGGACTCAAATAACCTTAAAGATGTATGATCCAGCAAACTTTGAAGAGGCACTTCAGCTACATCTTCAGAAATGTTTAGGTTTTCTGGGTAGCATCTTTTTTCGCGGCAGTTACGGACTCATAATTAGGATAAAGAGTTGACTTATGGCTTTTTGCCGAATTTCTTATTAGATTATATTGAAATTTTGTCAATTTAGCCTCTACAAAAAGCGATAAGGCTTCGTCCGCTGCAAATGGTATTTCACATTCTTTTTGAAGAGATTTTTTTTATTTTGATGCACGGGTTGGTGTTGAGAATGCAACATTATTTAACACATCTGCTTCATCCAGTTTACCTTCGGACCTAAACTTCATTTGAGCAGCAAATGTTAGTTCTTCCGGGCTTCGATCTGCTCGCAACGGTTCAGTTCTTCTTCTTTTTGATCGTTCACTCAAATCTAAAAATCCAGTGAATGGCCTCCCTCTACTCGATGAAGTTGTATCCTGCATTTCGGCTGGTTGAGCTTCATTCATTGACGAAGAAAACTCCAACTCAATATTTAACCAATCTCGATTTTTATTTTCAAATGCAGTTTTATTTCTTGATGCTGTTGACCATTTTGTGTCATATTTCTCGATGAATTTATATAAGACTTTTGAAGACTCTTCTGACAAGCGTTCAACTCGCATGGTAGAGGTCACTTTTTCTGCCAAATAACGACATTGCTCCATTCTTTCCTTGGACTGACAAATTCTTAACCAATTGACAAGTTGGCTTCTTTTAAACAAAGCAGATTTTGTTGCAGACCCTAAAAAATAAGTTGTAATTTTGTTAATTATTTTATTACTAGCAATAGCCTATGTTCATCGGGGATAATGTAGGATTCTAATGGTAAAAAATTTTTTAAATCGATCCAGTAGTTTCGGAGCCTATTCAATTCAAACAAACAATCAAATCTTTCCTCTTTATAATATTTGTACAGATTATACTTTGCAATCAATGGTACTTCAAATTACATTAGAAAAATCTTCCAAAATTGAGACCGTAGCTTGAAGAATTGAATGTTAATTCTAAAAACTACATTATCAATAGCTGTTTGGATTATAATTTATATTTTGAAACTACATGAATGATTGTTAAAACTGTTTCTTTAATTCTTAGTTCAATGTAATTAAAACAATATATTTTAATAAGATTTCGCCATTTAAAATTGGTCGCCATATTGAATTTTAAACCCATATGGCAATTTTTATTTCTCTATTTAATTTTCTATAAAATAATGTTTTATTTTATAAAAATTGATTTATTCTTTAAGTTAGTAGGAGAAAATTATTTGTTGCGTTTGGGACCTACATTTTATACGAATTTGGACCCAGACCATAAATCCTTAAAAATATTTTCTCGTCAAGATCGCAAATTATCGCAGCAACTTAAGATGGGATCTTACAAAGGACTTATTAAACAATAATTTAAAGCTAATTTAAATGCGGGAAATTACGGGAATCATACTTTTACTTTAGCAAAAAGTGAAAAATTGAAATTAAAAAAATTAATTGTTAACTTTTCAGAACACCAGTATAAAACGTAAAGAATATTTTAAATAAATATTCATTTTAATATTCTACTTACCACCAGCAATAGGCTCCATAGTTACTTTACAAAATTTTCACCCACACTTTGCCGAAAAACTGAATATAAATTACTAATTTTCACAGGCGCTTTTGAATCACAATGAAATAGTCTCCACGAACATCAGCTTTCAACTAAAATATTTCTGCAAGTGACAAGACTAAAAATAAAAGGGTGATTGTTTATTATACCCAGGTAACTAGATAATGAAATTATACTCAGAATAGGCCTTAATTGCGAAGTTGGTATTTCCGATTTATGGCCGGGTTTTCCCCGAATTTCGCTTGTGTGCGCCGGTGACTTCAGGGGCACCTTTCGAAACGGATTCACCCGTTTTGGTCGGCGCACCTTTGTCTGCTTGTGACCTTGAGTGGCACCTCTCGAAACGGATTTATCCGTTTCGGTCAGCGCACCTTTGTCACTTTTTTCCTATGAAAGCGGTTCTATCTGCTTTCTGTTTGGAGCTAGGGAAGTAGCTAGCCAAAAGAGTGGCCGAAAACCAGCTACTCTAGCGTATGTTCCAAAAGATCCTACTAGGCCAAACCACGACAACGACGTGTGAACACAGCGGTTAGGTAATTATCTTATTTAAGAATCGCTATCTGAAAAATAAAACTTTGTCGAAAAACAGTTCTTTAGATTTGTAATCAGCGCCTCTATATGCAAAAAATCATCAACATCGGCAGGGGTCAAGAAAAGTAATAGCTTATTATAATTTAGACTGGTTGTTTGTGTCTTGGGCTCATAAAATATATTAAAAATTTATAATTTTTATAAAAGTACAATAAAATAGTGTCACCTCATGCAGGTAACATAAAATTAAAAATAGAATTAAAAATTTAATGAAAAGTAATGATGATGATAATTTTTTACATAAGCATTTTTTATTTTTATTTTAAAATCTTGAGACAGTCAACCAAGGCTGAGGCTTCAATACTAACGCATCGTGGGTGTCTTAAGTGTGGTAAGAGGGAGTTTATTTACACAAGACTTAAATTTTTGAAAATTTGGAGAAGGAATACCTCTGCGGGTAGTAGATTTTAGTCTGGACACTCTGGGGATGATGGAACGAAGAAAGGGGGAAGTTCGGAGCCTGTTAAGTTTGACTGTAAAAGGATGCATAAAAGTGGCACTACATGCTTCTCTGTTGGGAGCTGTCAGATAAATTATACTGGTCAACTTCTCGAAGCAGAAGCCGTAAAAATACTCATAAAAATGCGACATATCCCCTACATTTCGTCGGTGGGTAAGAAAAGGAAGCTTTTCTGTAAGCGAAGGATCATTAATAAGACAAACAACCCTTTTGTGAATAGAATCAAGGATGATAAGAGTTGAAGAAAACGTTGTTGCCAGACAGGAGAACAATATTTTTAAGATGTTCTGATTTGGAATATATACACAGTATACACATTAGACGGAGAGAAATACTTTCTGGCTCGAAAGAGAAATCCAAACGTTTTTTTAAGCAGCCAAGGCTATGGATGTAATGTGTTTGTGCCGAGTAGGGTTATTCTCAAAAATAGCTCCAAAATGGAGAGGTGTCGCACTAAAATGCCTTTTTGTCGCGACACCGAACTTGACTGTGTCTTGAAGCATTAAATTGGACAAGATTTTTAAAGCCCAAATCAAGATTAGTTAAAGGTCTTGTGAAAGAGGTTTTTGCATTGACCTGCGTTTTCCAAATCAAGCCTATAGGCTGGCTTAAGAAATTAAATTTTATAGTGGAGAATACTATCGTCAGCAAAACTAATAATAGGATTGACTGTGAAATAGAGATCGTTGATGTGAAGGAGAAACATAGTGGGTGCCCTGGGGCACCCCAGCAATAATTTAGTTAGAAACTGGAAGGATGACTTTACGATATTATTAGTAAAAAACAATAAACACAAAATTCTAGTCACAATTTAATAAATACTAATCACTAAAATAAGAAGGTTTTTATTAATCTAAAAAACTACAACCACAAAATAAAATCGCACAAGCAAAACAATCGAAATTAAATCATACGATGGCGCTGCGCGTATGAAACCATAAGCGCCGCGCCGTCGCACAAGGAGACGGACCCCGGTTTAGTCAAAAGTATAATATGTTGCCTACTCCCACACCAAATTATCAGGGTGTATGTAGGCAACACATTACAAAATTTCGTGGCATTTTATTACTGTGCAGAATTATAACGGCCCTTTAATCACAGTTATTTTTATAGTGAGCCGGACATTTTTTGATCAAATAGGTCATAGTACTGGGCTTCCATTAACCTTTAAACTGACCCACTGACACGTGGTCAGAATTATTTTCCACTGTGCATCGGCTCTGTATTGTATTATTTACATTTTTATTTATTGGTGTTTTGCTCAGAATACGGGATACTTGTCCTGTTTTAAATAATCAAATTATATAAGGGTTTTGGGAGATCCTGTTTTATGCTCATAAATATTCTATTCTGTTTTATTAGGGTTCAAGTTGAGAATGATTTAGAGCTGTTGTTGAATATGTAAAATGTTATGCATTTAATTAATTTTATTACCTTCGGAAGGGTCCCAGTAAGTGGAAAGGTTAGGTGCTTCAATGTATTATACATTTTTTAAGGTTCACTTTTATGTTTTGGGAATAAAAGAATATTATTTTAGGAGTAGGAAGAACAATTATAGTTATTTTTTGACTGCAAACCTGTAAATTACATTTTTTACTGATTACCTTCACTGGCGTAGGTAAGAAGTTTTCCCCCTCCTTTTTAATTTAAAATTTTAATAAAAATTACAAAATGTTCAGTGGTGTGCATTTTTTGTTAATAAAATTTGTTAAAGTATCTCTTAACACGCCACTGAACAAAATACGAAACTTTTTTTTTAAATGTATAGAATTTCATTATCTTTCAAACTCTATTTAAGCAGACATATGATTAGATTTAAATTTTTTAAAAACAACGCAAAAATAGGTTAAAGTGTTGGCTAATGCCATCTAGCGGCGACGGCATAATTTAAAAATACGAAACATAAAAAGCTTTTTATAGGACCAATCAGGGTCTTTTAAGTCAGACCAAGTTCATTAAAATCGCTTTAGCTGTACTAAAGTTATAAGAATTTTGCTAAATTGAAGTTCAAGCTTTTCCCACCACTTTATTGTTCAGAAAGTATAGAAGATAAAAATTGTTATATTTATTTATTATAATTTATTATAAATTTTTATCTTTTGACGTTACAGTAGTGCCCCCTAGCGGTTATTCTACAAACTTAAAAATTATTTCCAGCAATTTATCTTGGTGCTTTTATTATTTATTTACGTTTAAGTGGTATTTGTTTCTCAGATATAGCCGGTTACTTCATTAGATTGAAACACCCGGTGCAACATTATTATTTCATGATTTTTAGTAATTTTTTTTAACTTGATTTAATTTTTCTAAATTATCTTTTAATTTCCGTATATAATCAATATAGTCCAATAAATAAAGGGACAAAGCTGTAAATAAATCTGTACAGTTTTCCCTTGTGGCGCAATTCTTAGTTTTTCGGGAATGCTTTCGAGCGAAAAAAGGTTTATCAACATTAACAGGTGGGAAAGGGCTGAAAATGGCCCTTCAAGGCCCGAAAAATGAGTTTGCCGCTAATATCTTCCAAAATATGCGAATTGGAGAATTTTTGTTTGGACAAAAAATAAAGATCGCCTTGTAATCTACAAAAATGGTCCCTATACTTTTTTTTTAAATCGATAGTTTTTGAGATAACGGGACCTAAAAGTCCCCTCGTTTCAGCTGCCGCTCTACCGCTAGATGGATTCACTTATAAGCGGGGGACGAATTGTTCCATTACTCGGGCAATAATGTACATTTTTAAATTATTTAAAGTTCATCGGAATGGGAAAACCCGTACACCTATCAGCATATAAGTTTAGGTTTATTCTGATTTTTCTAGAATATTAAAAAAAGCGGTCAAAGTTTCTTTTCTCAGTATTTTGTGAGTGTCTTATTAATTTATTGATATTTTGTAAAAAAATGGTTTGTTATTAACATTTCTTTTTTATAATGAGACCTTAGCAAGTGTTCAATGATCCCAGAAAATTTCCTTTACCGTCTTTCTTGCGTTTTGGTAAAAAATATTTTGCCCATCTGCATTTTTTAGCCGTTTCGGAGTTCTAAGAATCTATAAAATAAACGCGAATCAAAAACTCATCATCTATTGAAATGCTTTTTTATCTACATCATTTGAAAGCTTAGATTGTGTAGTTGTTAAATGTACTTTTTTTTAATAAAGTCCAATAATTTTTCAAAATCAGGGAAATTCATCACCTCAGTGACTCGCGGACTCACAACTAACCACATCTATCCAGTGTGGAATGTTATGAATTTTTCGACGGCCGTTTTTGCGAAAAATATTGGTGCTGCGAAAAAAATGGTAAAAACCATTTTTGTAGATTTCTAGGTGATCTTATTTTTTGTTTAAACAAAAATTCTCTAATTCGCATACTTTTGGCAGATATTCGCGGCAAACTCATTTTTGGGACTTTAGGGGTCATTTTCAGCGGGTTCCCACGTCGGAATCGTGATAAACTTTTTCTCGCTTGAAAGCATCCGCGAAGACCTAAGAATTGCGCCACAAATAAAATTTTTTTACAGCTTTGGGTACTTTCAGGTCTTCAGTTACTGGATTAAAAGCCTACAAGTCAACTAGGGCGGAGATGGACCAGAAACCCAACAAAATCTATATCTACCCTATCTATATCTAGATCCGTACTCTAATATTATAGAAAGGAGAGATTTAATTGCTTGTTTGTTTGAATTAAATAGGCTCCGAAACTACTGGACCTATTTAAAAAATTCTTTTACCGTTAGAATCCTACGTTATCCCTGACAAAAATAGGCTGGGAAATAATTTTAAAAAACTTACTACCTAAAGGGGGTGAAAGTTTGAATTGAACCTCATCATTTTTTAACTTAGAAGTATGAAAATTTATATTTAGGCTTTTGGTTATAATTAAAAATATTATTTTAATATTTTTTAGATTACTACAACAATCTGTTGGGGAGGTTAAAATGGGGTTGAAAGTAATATACAGGGTTATCCAAATTAAGTGTCCACCATTGGTAACTTTGTTATTAGTGAAAATACAAAGTTGTTTAAATTAGCAAATAAGTAGCATTTTTAACGCTGGTAAAAATGAAAATAAAAAACAATTGAGAATCGTTATTTTGATTTTTTCAGTAAAATAACATTTTTTTAATGGAAACCCCTGTATATTATATTTTTTTTCTGTTAAAACATCAAATTTTAAACAAAAAAGTTTATAATGACTTTTCTCCTAGGTTACAAATTGTTGAAGTTATGGCCCCCAATCTGAAACAATTAAATTGTGTCGACAAACTTTATTTTCAACATCAACTCATAATCTTACAAAATAAAATAACATTAAAAAAAAAGATGCTCGAAAACACCACCTTGTTCTTTAAAACATTTTTGGGCACGTTTTTCAACTGCTCGAACTGTCTTAAGTATGGTCCTACCATCTATCTGGGTTATCTTTTCCCTAACTGCAGTCTTTAAAGCGTCGACGTTATCGTACCTTGGCTTGTAAATTTGGTTCTTTAGGTAACCCCACAAGAGGTAATCAAGTGGGGTTAGATCTGGTGATCTGGGAGGCCACTGAATTGGGCCATTTGTTCCTATCCACCGATCATTAAAAGTAGTACTCAGAAAATGATAAGTACCTCTGGAGTTGTGGGCAGGTGCGCCATCTTGCTGAAAATGCAGATGATGTCTACTTATAAGATCCAATTCGTCTAAGAAATTATTCAGAATTTCTGTCATAAATTCCACATATCTTTCACCAGTTAGGGTGCCCTCATAAAAGAACGGACCAACAATTTTTGAACCAATTATACCGCACCAAACGTTGAAACTGAAACGGACATGTGGACCTCTTGGATGTACTAACAAAAGATTTTCTCTTGACCAATAAGGGTGGTTTTTTCTATTAAACATTCCAGAATTTGAGAAATTTGATTCATCTGTCCATAAAATGTAGCGAAAGTTATTTATATTTTGGCGACAGAAGTGAAGATACCAATGGCAAAAAACAAGTCTTCTCTCTGGATCTCTTGCCAAAAGCGTTTGAATTGGTCGGTACTTATACGGAATAAATTTGTACTTTTTTAAAATTCTTTGAACAGTACCATAACTGAAATTAGAGTCCTTGAGAATATCTGGTATTGAATTCTCACGATAAGCTTCGAAATATCCAATAACTGCAATTTCCGTGGCCTCGCTTATGGAATTCTTTTTTTGCCCTTGTTTTAGCAAAAACATTTTCGTTGCCCCTAAATTTTCGATAAAGTCTCAGAAAATATCGTTCATACGGTTGAATGCGAGCGGGATATAATTAATTGTAGTATTCTCTTGCTCTCAAGGAGGATTTTCTGCACACTAAATAGCACTCTAACATATCACACTTTTCTTCATGAGAGAACATTTTTCTTTAAATTAATGACTGACACAATAAAGCTTATAAACAAGTATTTGACAAACACACTAATGTTTGACATTATTTGATTTTATCATTGTTTTCCAAAGCCTTCTAGTTGCAAGTATGTCCAGTTTAGCAATTTGTCGCTTATCTTAATGCTGTCAAATCGCGAAGGCCATGTTGTTTTCATAGCCGTCTTAATATTTTAATACTGCAAATAATTAAAAATATTTATCGTTATTTTAACTTTATTTTTGACTCTAGCGGAAAAGTCATTATAAACTTTTTTGTTTAAAATTTGATGTTTTAACAGAAAAAATATAATATACAGGGGTTTCCATTTAAAAAAATGTTATTTTACTGAAAAACTCAAAAATACGTTTCTCAATTGTTTTTTCATTTCTCCTTTTTACCAGCGTTAAAAATGCTACTAGTTTGCTAATTTAAACAACTTTGTATTTTCACTAATAACAAAGTTACCAATGGTGGACACTTAATTTGGATAACCCTGTATACAGAGAAATTGTCATTTTTAAAGTTGTAATATGTAAAATAGAAGACTTTAGCTTTTGGGATTTTAGGAAACTTCCCACCCCCTAAAAGGTAAGAATGGGGATGGGGTAAAAGTTTGTGTGGAACTTCGTCATTTGTGGATTCAGAAGTATAAAAATTATTATGTAGGTTATTAATTACGATTAAACATTATCTGTTTTATCATTTTTAAAATTACATCCTTTGGGAAGATGATAAGTTCATATAGAAAAATTGTCATTTTTAAGTTTTGTTAAGTTGTAAATATGGCAGTTGGTAATTATGTTTCTGATTACGCAGAAAAATAGGAGACGTCAGCTAAGAAAGTATTTTAGAAAACTTTCCCCCTAAAGGGGTAGAATGAAGAGTAAAAGTTTAGATCGAACTTTGTCATTTCTGGACATAGAATTATAGGAAAGATATCTACCAATTTGTACAGATTGAGTTTAAGTTTTGAGTTTGCTCATTTATTTTCGTACTTGAGAATTTTGATAAGAAATAAATAGTGTTCGAAAAATGCACTGCCAAATTTCAGTAAGTGATTTCTCATTAAAAAATATTTTCAAAAAAGCTTTTATAAATAAAGGTTCAAATATGCATAGTTTCTCAGATACAGGGTGTTAATCTTTTTTAAAAAAATAGGTATTTGTAGCTGATTTTCTTAAAATTTGTTAGTGTTATTTTTGGCAATAAGGGACTTACTTAAACCTAATTAAACTAAAATTATTAAATCCAGTGGCATCTCAGGGGATACCTTATCAAAAATAATTATTAAAAAAATGTACGCCACTGACTTTTTTTGCAATTGGAAAATTGGTATGTAGGCTATTGATTACGATTAAAAGTTACCTGTTTAGACATTTTTGAAATAACATACCTTGAGTGGAAGGAGGGGGGAGGGTAGTTATAATGGGGATGAAAGTTTGTGTAAAAAATTGTCATTTTTAAAGTTGTAAATATGGGAGTTGGTAATTAGGCTTCTGATTACCCAGAAAAAAGGATTTTAGGAAACTACTCCCTAAATAGGTAAAATGGACTGGACTTGGAAGTATTGGTAGATTAGATTAGATTATTCGAGCGGAGATAGCAAAAAAAATGACCTCTACCACTGCAACCTTACCAGATTTATTGTGGTTTCTCCTATCGTTCTTTAGAGTACCTTGTCCAGGCCCTTCTTCTTAACTAGACTTCAGAGTCTTGACACTGGCCACTCCATATATCTCGCCGGTTTTGGCTTTTCCTCACCAAGCCTAGTAAACCTAAGCCTACATAGTACTTCACAGTGGCACCACACATGCACGGCTGTTTCTTCAGCCTCCTGGCAGAACCTACACAGGCTATCCTCCACCAGGCTTATTCTTCTCAGGTGCTTGTTGAGTTTACAATGTCCTGTTAGTTGACCTACCGTTATCCTTACGACCTTGACTGTGGCTCAGTAGGTCCGAAGTAAACTTGGCCGAGCAGGTCTTAATGAGCTGCTTTGCCTGTCGTTGTCCTGGTGTTTTTACCCACCAGCTTTGAAACTCTCTGTCTACCCAACTCTTAATAGATGCTTGAAAGAGGCCTGCCGAGATTCCACAGAATGGCTCCGGGCCTATCATTTCCATGGCTAATCCTTTTCTTTTGGCTAGGTCGTCGGCCTCTTCGTTACCTGGGTGGCCCTCGTGGCCTGGTACCCAGGCTACCGTAAGTTTGTTTGCCAAGCCGACTTTTTCCAGGGCCTGTATACAGTCCCCCACTAGTTTGGAATTAACTTTTGGTGAACTGACGGCCTTCAGAGCCGCTTGGTATGAAAATTGTATGTAAAGGTATATGATGGAAATAGGGGACGTCAGCTAAAAATGACTTTAAAATCTTTTGTAAATGGTAAAATGTGGAGGGTAAAATTTTCTGATAACACAGTATATTACAAAATCGTTATTTTAAAAGTTGTTAATATGGGAGTGGAAAAATAGGGGACGTCAGCTAAAAAATGACTTTAGAAACCTTTTTCGTAAATAGGTAAAATGTGGGGGGTAAAAGTTTCTCTGAAACCACATGTATATTACAAAATAATTACAAATGAAAGACGATAATATAAAAATTGCTTAATCGCACGACGCACACTACACCGAGTACTGTGTGACATAAGACCAAGCGCGGAGAGCGTGTTGTAATGTGACGCGATAAAGTAGGAGGTGAGGGAGAAGCAATATTCCGCGAGAATGGGAAAAAAACCAAAACAACCCAAAATGTGAAGTCCACGCGGGCGAAATTCTAATCTTTTAATACTTTAATATTATAATCAATTAGGTTTTATTTTTAAATAAGACTGGGTTTACCATAGTTGATTTCTCAAAATCAAATAGAAAACTTTTCCTGCTACCGTCGCGTCGCTTCTTCTAAATCCTTTAAAAGTGTCAAATCAAAAAGCTGCAGCCATAAAATACAAGAACCAAATGGAAAATTTGGTTTTTGAAGTTCTTTAATTAAAAGATTTTAATCTTTACTTAAATAAAGTAATAAAACTAGGTCTAAATTAAATATAACTTCTAATAAGAAGAAGACCAACGTAAACTCAAACAAAATCGAGTCGCAAGTTAAATACGAATTAACAAATCTGATGTTAGTAAAAGGACAATATTTAAGTTTTGGGTTTAACTTTATATGCCCGCAGAACACCGAGAGCATAAAATATGGATTTCGTTACGCCCTTGACTGAAATTTAGGAAAGATATCTACCAGTTTGTACAGATTGAGTTTAAGTTTTAAGTTTGCTCATTTATTTTCGTACTTGAGAATTTTGATAAGAAATGAATAACGAAATATAGCAATCAGGGTAAGAGCAACTCTTTATAAATATACTAACATGGAAAATGCAACACCCAAAATTATTTATTAAATTTTAATAAAAACTTGTGTACATATTTGCTATCATGGAAGAATACGCTGACAAAATTTTGAAAGCACTTTTTTGTAAGGGCTCATTTTTTTAATTCAGGATTCGAAAAATATGAACATGTTTACCTAATATTCAGTGATTTTTCTGTGTTGGATTTTTTGGTTCTATTTGTTTTGTTGTTGTTTTATTGCATTATTATGCCTAGAGTTCGCAGTCGCGCTAATTTTACTCAACTTTCTAAGTTTGAGATGAGTCGGATAATCGGGTTACGTAAAGCCGGATTTTCTTTGAGAGAACTCGCTAATCAGGTGAATCGAAACAAAGTTCTGTAATGATATGTTGTCAAGCGTGGTTTCAAGAAGGCCGAAATCGACGAGTTAGAGGTCCTGGACGCCAAAGACAGATTACAGAGCGATAGGATCGTTATTTAAGGCAACTAGCACTTAAAGATCGATTTTCTACAACAAGGGCAGTTGCAAACTGGTAGTTTATTGCTATCGAAAGTGCAATAACAATGAGGGCAGTGTATCGCCGAATAAGGTCTTTTGGACTGTTTTCATACCGTCCCCATCTTGTACTACCTTCGACCCCACAGAATCGATTGGTATGTATGGTATGGTATATAAAACGATTGGTATGAAGTAGGGAGAGACTTGAATGGAATATGGAATGAAACTTAGTCGTCTTCAGCAATGAGTCCAGTTTTTTGTTTGGGCACACATGACAGCCGTGCAAGAGAAAGGAGGCGACATGGTAAAAGACGGAACGTCTAATTTTCCATCAAAAGGCATGTTGATCGCACTGTGGGTGTCATGGTATGAGGTGCCATTGCTTATGGCAGCAGGTTACGATTAGTGTTTATTTGAGGTAGCATGACTACCCAGCGCTATATCCACGAAGTTTAACAACTACATCTGCTTTCCTTTTGGGAAACATTGCAAGATCCACTTTTTCAGCAGGAAAATGCAATTAAATTTTTTCGCACGTTGGATGTAAATGGCCATCTTGATCTCCAGACTTTTCCCCATGGGACATATATGGGATATGATGGGAAGAAGGTTAAAAAAATTTACCGCACTCTTCTCAAACATTGGAGGCTTTATGAAACCAAATTTAGATGGTCTGGGATGCAATACCCCAAAGGGGAGACATCAATTACCCAATCCAATCAATTTCACGACGACTAAAGGAATGGGGACAAACAGAGAAGCTTGGACACATTATTAACATTTAGGTGGGATATCTCATTGTCAGGTATTTTGCGAAATTTTGAGTTTAAATTTTAATCACTTTCTATTTACCAGTTGACCTAAAAAATTTTAAAAGTATGCTTAAAATTGCACTCCTTTTATTTTTAAAGTCACTCAGTATATTATACAAGATACAGTTTGTTTATAAAACAACCTATACAGAGTGTTCTAAAAATACACTGCCAAATTTCAGGCGGTGGTTCGTGATTGAAAAATATTTAATTTTTTTTTATAAACATGGGTTTGAAAATGCATTCCAACATACAGGGAGTTAATATATTTTTTTTTTTAAATAGGATTTTGTAGCCGATTACTTTTTATTGTTTTATTGATTTCTACAAAAAAATCTCTAGAATATTGTCCTAAATTGTCAAGTCGATCCGAGTAATAGTTTCGAAAATACAGCCTTTGGGGAAATTGAGCGCTTAAAGTCAGGTTGGCTTTAAAGGGGGCGCAGGTATATCGGTGCAGCTGCTCGTCTATTGTACTTCAATCGGTGATTACTTGTTGAATCACAAATTTTACTTAAAAATGTGGAAAGTTTCTAGAATTTAGTTAACGGACGGTACTCGTAGAATTTTTCTTGTTTAATTGTCACTTAAAACTTTAAACGCGTTTTTCTCGAAACTGTGTTTTTAAAGTCGGGGGTTAAAATTACTCGAAAAAATACTCAACCGATTTTGATAAAATTTTACAAAAAACTTCAATAAATAAAAAAATTTTCAAGTAATTTACAATATAATTTACAAGAACTTGGAGGAGGGATTTTTTTTTCTTTTTTAATTACAACTATTTAAAAAAAAAGTATAGCAAATTTCACCAAAATTTGTAAAAAGGTTTAACAAAAATACAATTTTTATTTTTTTTTTCGTCCAAGTTTTAGTTTATGGTCTTAACTAAAACACGTATATTTTTTTTACTTAATATGATCCTGTCATAAGTTCTGCTGTCAACGTGGACGCACCTTTTTTCCGAAGGGTTACCGAAAATGACGTCACAATTTTTTTTCCCTTTTTTTTTTTAAATGTGCACTTTTAAAGGGCAAAAAATATTTAAGTAAAACATTTTTTTTTTTAAATATGAAATAAAATTTTTTTCCCCGATTAAATCTATGTAACCCCTTAATGATGACAATTTTATTGACAAATTTTTAAGGAAAAAATCGACATTTTGTTAAAAATTTTTTAACTTTGAATTGTTAAATTAACAAATTTTGAATTTTAAAAAACGTCATTTAGTGTTATTCAAGATTTTATAGGAACCTGTCAAAATTAATTTTTTTTTTAAAATTGTTAATTGCAATTGTTAAAAATTAACAATGGTTTAGAATTTTAACAAAATGTCAGATTTTACAGGTTTAATAAAAAAATTGAATTGACTGCGTTTTGAAACATTTTAAACTGTTGTTAACTTTTAACAATTGTAAGTCCATGCTAAATTTAACAACGCAATCATCACTCGGGGTTTATCTTAGAAACTAGGCATTTTTTTTCCCATATTTATAAAAACTTTTTTTTTATTTTTCTTGAAATTTGTTCGTGCATTTTTCGAACACCCTGTTTACCGGGCGAAAGTTAAATCTTAAAACCCTAAATATATTTTTTTTTCCTGTGAAAACTTCTAGACAGAAGAAAACGACGTAAAAGCTAGTGTTGCCGCGGGACCAGGAAGCCATCCTTTCTTCTTTTTTCGTGAATTCGAAGGAAATAACTTTTTTCTTGGGACAATTCTTTTTTTGAAGAGTCGCTCTTTGGGTTATTTAGTTTAAGTACGGGGGGTTGTCTAGTTTTTAGATGCGTAGCGCATTTTTCCCCCACTTCCGTTAACCATGTCCAAGTACCAAACCCTCAGATATTTTTTGGGACTTTTAACAAAATTTGCCCCTGGAATATATAAATAAAAAAATTTTAAGTACCCCCCTTTTCCCTTCCCCCCTTAACGCCTGGGTAAATTTTTTTTTTTTTAAAAAGAAATAAAGAAGAGACTTAACGATAAAGTTAATATTTTTAAAAATGTGAATTTGTAAACGTTCGATTTAATTTTTATACAATAGTAAATAAATTCTTTTTTGATTGTTTAGTAGCGCCTTGAAGTATGCGCCCCCTTTCCTTTAAGAATCAC
>JAHBCN010018204.1:0-17407 GCA_019359885.1 Listronotus oregonensis
TAATTATATTTATATATATATATATATATATATATATATATATATATATATATATATATATATATATATATATATATTATATTAAGCAATTAAAAATACAACTTTTTGCCCCGGAAAATGATCAAGACAGAAAAAAATATCAAGAAATAAAAAAGTCGTATGTTAGGATGCTTAATTTTAAAAATTGCACATTTTTACTTCAAACGCCCTGAAAAGGGGTGGTACTATTGTACAGGGTGTCCTGATAAGGTCGTCCTCCGGCGATATCTCGAGAACCCTTCATAGCATAGCTTTCGGAAAAAAATGTTTATAATAAAATCGGCCTCGAGAAACTGCTGGAAATTATTTTCAAGTTTCTAATTTTGCCGCTAGAGGGCGTAAAACTAAGAACAAAATTAAAAACACGGATTATTTAAAAATATGCCATATTAACTTATGTCGTTGATAGTTTTTTTACAAACTATGTAAAATAAGGAAATTTTTTTTCTTTTAAGCGTTTTCCCTAACCTGTCAAATATAGGGAAAGGGGAAGAGCGAATATACTTTTAAAAAAAAATAATAACTTTGTTTCGGTTTAACCAACTTTGATGAACTAGGTTTCGTTTAAAAGAGCTTTTACCAGGCCTTAAGAATATAATAAATTTATTTTTTTGTTTTATCTCCAGATACTTATTTGTGTCAAAGTTACAAATTTTGTCATTTTTTTATAAAAATTTAAATACAATGGTATTATTTTTAAAAGCCCAATAAAAAGAGCATAAAAAAGTAAAGAAACTGGTGAAAACCGCATTTCGATATCTTAATTAGTTTTCGAGTAATTGCCGAAAAACTACATTACTACGCGGCGTTTTAATCGAAAGTGCCGGGACGTCAAAAATTACAGAAAACGGAACGTCAAAAATGACAAGTGCATTTTTGTCAAACCTGATAATTTTAAATTTAGTTCTTGTTTAACGCAGTTTTTGTTATTATTATTAGTAGTAGTTTGTTAATCGTTATTAAGTAATTTTAAATTATGTCTTATTCCAACACCGAGGCTACGATCAGCCTCTATTGCGGCAAAACAATATGCCATAAGGTATTACGAAAGACAGCATTTTAATAAAAAAGTGTTTAGACGTTTGACAAAACGTTTAAGAGGAACTGGCAATGTGCATCCTGAAGGTTTAATTAGCCCGTAGATAATAATCAGCTATTATTATCCACAAGCCGTGTAATTATGAATGCCGTTATTAAATTAATAATAAAAAATAATAAGGATATTATTGATATTTTTTAATATTCGCAGAAAAAACAAATAGTTTTTGTTGTCATGGCACTTTCTATTAAACCGCCGCGTTGTTTATCTGACAGCTTAAAATAGAGTAAGGGGATACAAATAAATTTTTCCAATACATCAAGAAAACTAAATAAAATTCGAAAATCGTTCCAAAAAATTTTCTTTTTTTTATGCCCATCTTTTTATTGGGCTTAAAAAAAAAAGTTTTTTTTTTAAATTTTTAAAAAAATATAACAAAATTTATCATTTTTGCAAAATCCTGTTTTTAATTTTTTTCTCAGTTTTACGCCCTCTAGCGGCGAATTAAAAAATTAAAAATATTTCCAGCATTTTCTCGAGGCCGATTTTATTATAAATTTTTTTCAGCAGAAAGCTATAAGCATTATAGGAATTATATTAAGGAGCTGTTTAACAAGTTTGCAATCTGATCAAATTTAAGTTTTTTAGGTAATAATTCTCTTTTAATTTAAAATGCAGTCAGGATTTTATTTACCAAACAAAGAAAATTGCTTCATTTTACCTATTTGACCCTAAACAAAGAGCGATTTAAGGGATATTTAAATGAGTAATTTTCATTTTTCATATAAGGTTACGTTTTACCTATAGAGCAAGATATACTGAGAAAATTTAATTGAACTCAGAAAGAAAAGATGAGATCCCACAAAAATATTTCTATAAAATAACAGCCAAGGTACTATCCAAAAACCTCGACTTCATGAAGTACTGAGCTCTAAAATTAGACCAAATTCTGTTCATAATTTTGTTTAATTTTTTTTGACTTGGCAAGTTTTTTTACTGATTTGTCACTTTTAATAGAAAAAAGAACATTTATTAATACAGATGGATCAGTAAATAGTTTGCTAAGTAAAAAAAAATTGAAACCAATTTGTGGAAAGAACTTGATTTAATTTAGGATCATACTCATTTAAAGACAATTTCTAGATAAGAATTTGGCCCTTATTTTACATTTTTTGCAGTTCTAAAATAATTTTTTGGAAATCCCCTGAAAAAACAGGAAGAAATTATTAAGATTAAAAAGTGAGTTCAATAAATAAAGGCTTAATTTGGTACAAAAAAATACAATAATACATTTTGATAAACAAGAAATATTTTAATATGTTCTTGTTGGGATTACTTGCTGGAAAATTTCTAGAGAATGGGAACCCCTTCGCTTCTGGTCCAGGTGTATAGAGACTAAGTGTGCTCAGCTCTATTGACCTTCTATGAGCTGGCAGATCGCCTAAAACAGAAAAAAAAAAAAAAAAAACCCAAAAAAATCAAAACACTTATATACGTTCTAATAGCAAATCTGCCAACGTTAATAAGATTAACCTAAATAAAAAATGAAATAGAAATTAAAATTAAATTTGTAAGAATTTTGGTATAGATTCAGAAGATTCTAAGAATTTGTTTTATTATTTATGATATTTTAATTAGTTTGTTTTGTTTGGTATATTTATAATTTTTCAAAAGACAAAAAAAGGTGGTGTGTTAATTTATTTAAAATTTACTTTAAATTACTTTAGCATCAAGCATAGGTTACCATTCGTTATTTAAATTAACAGATATTGATGCTGCACATTTATCTTTATTTAACGTTTTTTTGAACAAGTGTTCTTTGTCAAAATACTAGAAGCATTCCAGTTTATTATGTGGTTATCATTAAATGCGTGTTGACAGATTTTTAATTTGTGATATTCTGTGTTTTTAATGTGTGTTCTATGTTCTTTTATGCGTTTGGCTAATGGTCCGAAAGTTTTACCTATATAAAATATATTATCTTTACAGGGGATCTTATAAATACCATTTTTTGTATTTTTTATATCTTTGGACAGTCCACGAAGGCTGAAGCCTAAGAACTAATGTACCGTGGGTGTCTTAAGTGTGGTGAGAGGGAGTTTGTTCACACAGGACTTAAATATTTAGAGATTGTTAGAAGAAGGAAAAACCTCTGCGGGCAGCAGGTTTCATAGTTTTGACACTCTTGGGATGAAGGAACGAAGAAAGCGGGAAATTCGGGGCCTTTCTAACTGAACTGTAAAAGGATTCATAAAAAGTGCACTACGTGTTGCTCTGTTGGGAGTTGCCGGAAAAGGAATTGTACTGGCCAATTCCTCTGAGCAGAAGCCGTGAAAATACCTATAGAAGGGCGACAGATCCCCTACAGCTCGGCGGTGGGCAAGAAAAGAAAGCCTTTCTGTGAGCGGCTCTTCTTTGAATGAAGTCCAGAATGCTAAGTGTTGTAGGGGACACCATTCCCCAGACATGAGAACAATATTCTTAAGAGGGTCTGATTTGGGATACATACAAAGTGTACAGATTGAAAGAAGAGAAATATTTTCTGGCTCGGAAGAAGCTGTCGAGGCTTTTCCGTTTATGTGTACGGTTTTGTTTTTGTTACTTGATATCTAATAGTATTTTGTGCTTTAAAGATGGTACAAAACTATAGAACATATTTACTAAACAAGAAATACTTACGAAGATTCATATACAACAGTAAATACGAAGCTTTTAAATCATTTCTGAAATTGGTTTTTAAAATTTTTACATTTTCCCCTAAATCATATTGTTGTAAATTAAAACTAATTTAAAATAAAATAATATCAAACGTTTTTGTTGACGTTTTAATGGTATTGATATAATAATCAAAATAGACAAAACGTTTTATATATTTTTTTGTTTCTATTTTTATTAAATGCAAATAAAAAATATCAAATTTTTTAATTAAACCAGTCTTTGATGTTTGATAATAAAATTTGTCATGCATGGCAGAAATTTCAGAAAAATGTTTTCATTTTGGTAAATATAAACTACATACATGTTCAGGGATAAAAATTATTGAAAAAATTATTTGTTACTTTAGAACATAGTCATAAAAACGAAAAAAAGGTAAAATTTAAAGCTTAATAAAGGGTTCCTGGAACGAGACCAAAATTCTTTAGTCTGTGAAAACTTCTGCCTGACTTTAAATTTTTAGGTATTAAGTTAAGAAACTTATTATTTTATTGCATCTAAGCTATCCACGGTATCTTAGTAAGTATTTAGACTCTTGGCCTTTGTTATTTATATTCTGCCAGTAATAGTTTATCTAGGAGGTTATTAATTTTATTTGAAGCTGTAGCTACCTACACCTGCTATAACACAAATTTCGTAAGATTTCTATGTTTTTCCAAAAAACCATAGCCAGCTGAAATTTTTTACTTAACTATTTTCTTATGAATATATTTGAAATGTCTCTAATTTGAAAATAAATGCAAATATTTTTGCGAAATTACTAGTAACCAGGAGTTGTCCTTTTATAATCTACCGACTGCAAGTCGATCGAGTACCGCTTTCGAGCACAAAGTTGGTCAATTTTTTGGTCAAAAAACATTGATTAAATTTTTTCTATTTATCGGATCGCGTCCCAAATCAATAGGATTCTGAACGGGACTAATTTCGACGTGTATCCAAAGTTTTGTTTCGATAAAATAAAACCCTAAACAGATAATTGATTAAGCTTACCTCGATTTTTGCAAACTCACATTTTTTGGCAAATATTGTATTTCCCGATCTTTAATTGTTTTCAAATTTTTTTGACATGTGCCCAATTAAGTTCCCCAATTTTCCTGAAAATTTCATCTTCCATCTATACCGTTTTTTACTTATTTTTTTCCAAAACGAGAAAAGGTGGACATTTTTATAAGCAAATCGTTGGAGATCGTCTTCCGTGATTTACTATTTTTTTAAGGTTGCGTCGTGCCATAGAAGACAATGCCAATACGCTATCGGTCTTTATGAGTCTAAAAAAGCAGTAGTGGACGTAGCTCAATCCTTCAATAATTTTTTAAAATAATTCTTAATTTACGCCGTTTTCTTTTAAAATTATCAATGTTTATTGTAAGAAAATCTAATTGCGTTGGTACCTTTCTAGGACGACCGGTATAAAAAAATATGTTTAATATTGGACACAAACTGGATTCTGTAAAATATGAGATTAATTAATTTTTTTGTTTACTAGCTCGTCCAGTAATTTTCATTTATGTACATATCTATATGCACCAACAGAAATTTGATTAATTAAACTGAGCTCCAATGTTAATAGATGTATATGCAGTTTTTATTTAAAATAGCGGTTTGGTTGAGTGAATACTGTTAAAAAAGTGTTTTCGTCGGGAATTCCTTTGGGAAATGTAAAAAATGTAAAAAATATGTGTAATGTTATGTGTGTATGTTTACCTTTTCAATATACCGGTTCTCCAAATCACAAATCTTACTCTTATTTGCGACACTTCCCCTCTCCCTATTCCTGAGGGCCTCAAAGAGCTTTATTACTCCCCTTCACCACTATATCTACCCATTTAACCATAATAACCCTATAAAAAAAATACTTACTTCCTTTCTAACTCTACTAACACACATTTTATATTTTTTCTTACCATTGTGGGCTCCTTTGGCTGGCTTTTGGGGATGAAGGTAGGAAGTAGTTGCTCTTTCCCGACTTACTACAATTTAATTGTCATTTAAAATAAAAATCTTTTAATTATATTAAAAGTTATTTTTACAAAATATTTTAATTTTTAATTTGTAAATCACAAACTTTTTGCACATCATTGTAAAAAATGTTTAGTTTCTTTTAACAATAACTACACTCCAACTAACCTTGGAGTAGTACGTCCTATTCTGCTCTTTTAGATTAGTTATCTATCCTCTTTACACTTTAGTACTACTGCAGGCGAACTCCGTAATTCAATAGAGATAGAAATAGACAAGAAATAAATCGGAAAGATTCTTTCTTTCTATCACTAATTGGTACTTCATATCATTTTCTCTAAGTGGCTCGTTAAAGTTCGGTAACGGAAGTATAGTATATTATTCAACATGAAAACATAGGTTGCTTTATGGAAAAATGCACAATCTATGAAAAGATTCACCGATAGTAGCAGATTTTTTTATTATCAAAACCTTGAAGCCTTGTTTTTTTACGTTTTGTTCATCTTGATAGCTCCTTTTTTAGAGAAGATATTAAGATTTACGCAAGGATTTGTTTACACTTAGTCTTATGTAAAAAATAAGGGTGATGTGATAATTTTTGGCGCAATGTAGTTATAGGGCTTCAAGTAGTTTTTGAAAATTTTACTAAGAAATGTAAGATTTGGTAAGAAAATATACAGGCAAATTATTAGTACATTTTAAAGAAAAATCCAAAAAGCTGTTCAGATTATTTTTCAAAATAGAAAGTTGGTTAAATAATCCAAAAATATTTTAAAGAAATATAAAAAAAATTGAGGATAAATAAAAACGCAAAAAATTATAAATGCTTTATTTTAAAGTGCAATGTCCAAATATATTTAAAAATATGTATACAAATTGTTAATTAAAATACAAAAACACTGATAGGGTTTAAGACAAAAACGATTTTTTTCTTTCCCCAATGTGGTTCTCTTCTACAAAATGCATAAAAATTAGGTCCATTTTATAATCTTTAAACCAAAGACCACAAACACCAAACTTTAATAATTTAATTTATTTATTTAAAGATGAACTCAACAACACAAAACACTCAAGGTAATTACATGTAATTTAAATAATTAAAATATGACTTAAAAATAAACACATAAGTAAACAAAGATTTGCAGGTTAGTGGGTTAGGATCACTTAAAAAGTTTAAAATGAAATAAAAAAATAAGTAAAACAATGACAGAGATAAACTACATTTTCATGGGATAGAAAGAGAATAAATCATAGCAAGACCCTTGCTGGTCTTTCTATTTCTATGCTCCGAACTAGCCATCACCAAGGAAGTTAAAAGGTGTATGGAAGCCCAATGCTATGCCCATTCGATCAAAAAATGTCCAGCCCAGTATGAAAATAACTGTCAGAGTTGGCCCCGCCGATTCTGCGCACACACACATAAATTCACATAAATTTTAATTTTTAATGTGGGTTCCCACCCCTTACACTATATCTGCGCTTAGCTATCAACTCGTTCATATTCGTCACGTTGTGGTGTGCCTTTGGGTATTAGTTTCGATTGTTTTGCTTTGTATGATTATATTTTGTGGTTGCAGAAGTTTTTTGGATTGATAAAAACCTTCTTATTTTAATGATTAGTGTTTATTAAATTGTGACTATAATTTTGTGTTTATTGTTTGTTACTTATAATATCGTTACAAAGTGACTAGATGTTGTATGGTTTTTTCTTGCAAATCCAAGGGTAACATACCCGGCATTTTTTACTTTAGGTGAGTATTTCTTATATTTAAATTAGGTGCTTCTTATGAGACGTAACCTTAGGTAACCAAATAAATAATAATATATCAACTATGAATAATAGAAATATGAATAAAAATTTCATAGGAAATAGCAGTGAGAAAAGTAAGGCAATCCTAACTATCTTTTAGATGATTTCCACAATGTTTGTGTATTTCTGTGGATTATTAAAAAGAAATAAGGTTTACATTTAGGTACTTTTATCTTATCAAAATTATTAATTACTGGGCAGATCAGGCAAATTTTAATATATACAGGTCCTTCTAATTGAATGAAAGAAAGTACAATTTTATTAAGAAATTAGATTTTTGGTTTCATCTTACCTTATCAACTTTTTAAGCTCGACATACTGTAGACACATAATATTTAACGGATACTGTTACAACATTATTAACCACTGTTATTCTATCTCATGAATATTTGTTATTAGTGAAAAGTATATGCCTAAAAAGCAGTTATAAAAATTTTCACTTTTTAATGTACAACCAGAATCTTAGGATTAGATTAAACTTTTTTACACTATCTTTTATCACAAAATTGGTGATCAGTACATGAAACTATCATACAATGTTTGAAATTTATTTTAAAAAATCGTGTTTTTATTTATTTACAAAGATTTTTGTTAAAAATACAAAACCTCCCAAAAATATCGACCATTTAAATAAAGGGCTGTAAAGTGGCGCCATCTATTCTCTCCATATTATATGAGATGATATAAAATCCAATATTACACAATAATTTGAAATATTCTATAGTAGTATCTTTTAATAACCAACAATTTTGTGCAAAAAAAAGATAATGTTTGAATTTGACATTTGATGATGTCAACTTTATAGATAGTAACAAAGAATTATGGAAGTCCGGCCCTGACCTACTATTCATTGCGCAAACTCCGCGGGGCCAATCCCCCTATTCCCGCTGCCCTGCACGCCTGTACAATTTTGTTCTACAGTATTGGGCTTTCATACACCTTTAAACTTCCTTGGCCATCACATGTTCGTCTTTCCACAAAATGGTATAATAGTACGGTTTAATTTTAAAAATTAACCTTTTGAATGGGAAAATGTGAAATTATTCACAATTGTTTTACTTTTAATATTATTTAATAATGTAATACTTTAATAGTTTGTCAATGTCCTGTTTACATATTATGTACGCTCAAATTGCTGTAACTCCTGCTTGACGAGTAAGTTTTAAGCTTTTTCTTTTGATATCAAGTTTACAAATGTTACTTCATCTAGATTTGTTATCTTTATTTTTTAAATTAACTTTTTTCAATTTATTAAAACTTGTTTCAATACCAGTTTCTTAAAATATTTAAACTTTTCTTTAATTTGCTTTCAATGTTTAATTCTTACTTGTAGATAGCACTAATGATGATTTTACTGAAAGCCCTTTGCTAGGATATTGATTTCAATAAAAATTTTGCACAAAATACAAAGTTTCTCATTTCCTAGAAATAGAAGGTTTGGCCTAAAGAAAATTTCAAGGCATCAAAACAAACTTACACATAAGTAAACGTCTCCATGTGTATAAATATTTCCCGTTACGCCACTGACTTTAAACTAGCTTACATGAGTTATGTCTGAGCTTATGCACACACGTGGCGTTTCTGTGCCGCGGTTCCTGCTCGGTTTTGTTTCACGCCGCCGCAACTAATGAGGTTTAGCCTTGAGGATGAACGTGGATTAATGACAGATTTCGAGAGATGTAATGAGCAAAAGCCGGAATTGTTGAGATACTCTTCGCTATTGCAGTAAGCTTCTTGGGAAGAATTATGTTTACTGTGTATTAAGTCGGATAAGAAAATATATGCATTCTTTTATATGCCGTGTTAATAAGGATATTTTTTACCATTAGAAATTAATTTATACTAAGCTTTTATTAGCTGGACCTGTATGTAACGAAATATTTCAATGTAATTTTTACCTACTTCAAACCGTCTGATTAACTTGAAAATTTGTACAGATGTCAAGAGCCGATGACAATACAATTATTAGTATAACTTTGTTCTAATGTCCTGACTAGGATCATTAGAATAAAAAGAAAAAAGTATGTCTAGATTAGTTTGCAAGTTAAGTTAAGTCTAATCATTCACAGAATGAAGGTAAATGCCATTTTTCTTGTCGATCTAATTTTAAAAAATCTTACCACTAAAATATATGTAAAGCAAATAAATGGGACAATTATGGTACTATAGATGTCGATACAGCATTTTTATACTTGCATTTTAAAAAAATTGTTTGAATTATTAATTCAAACGTATTACAATGGACCGTTTTCATGTCTAATGTGAAATAATTTTTTTATTATACTTACCTGAAAATACTACATTTTCAACTGTACAATACAGTAAATATGACATTTTCAGAACAGCGCACGGAATTTTTTTCCTGATCCCTCTTTCCGTGCGCTTATATAAAAATCCATCCATGGAAACTGTTCATAAAAACGATTTATTTATTAATGACATATTTTATTTTCTGTCAGTGAAATTTATGCCATTTTCAAAAAAAGGATGCAGATTTGGAAGAAAATCCGGATATTCCCGATATTATATTACAACAAGCGGCAGAAGTGAGTGCAGATTTTTTACCAGTAAAATCCAGGTTGAGATATGAACATAAATATCACATTTTTACCGAACGGTTGACTCAGAAAAGAATCAAAATTGTGAGTGACGATATTCTCTTAGTTTATTTTTCTCAAAAAGCCAAATCTATGATCAGTCATCCACCTTATAGAGTCGATTCTCCATGTTAAAGAGTTGTTTGGCAATAAAAGAAAATACTCACAACCAATATCCAAAAACTATCGCTTTTTTGAAACGACAAGCTGTAGGATATATACCAAAGAAATCCAAGGTTCTTACATCAGAACAAGTAACCAAATTTTTATGTGAAGCTTCAGATGGACAATATCTACTAGCAAAAGTAATTTTAGTGTTTGGCATCTTCGGCGCATGCCGCAGAGATGATTTAATTCGTTTGAGTTTAGACGATGTGGAAGATAATGGGCGTTTCCTTGTCGTGTTCTTACGAAATGGAACAACTCACAGGTCAAGAAGTTTTACCATTACCAATGAAAATTGGTAATGGTAAATCCCTGTACACTTTACCGTAATACGCAGATCTCCGCCCTAAAAATATGGAGAGTAGAAGATTATTTGTTGCATGCCGAAATCAAAGATGTTACGCTCAACATGTTGGGTGTCATACTATCAGTGGTATTCCAAAACTTGTAAAATAATTAAAACTAAAAAATCACGAAGAATATACCGGACATGGGCGTTCTTCGGCTACCATGTTGGTAGAAAGCGGCGGTGATTTGCTCACTTTAAAAAAACACGGAGGATGGCTTTTTTCCAATGTAGCAAAAGGATATATAGAGGAGTCCATACAAAGAAAAATTAAAGTATCCCAAAAGTTGTTTAGGCCTTGTAACTTGGAAACTACACAATCTGTAACAGTCAATCAAGAGAACCAAAACTTACACAAACACTCCGCTTCAACATATTTAGTTCAACAAAAATAAATACAAAAGGGATTGAGCTTCAACAATAATACGAATTGTACAATAAATATAACCATAAATTATAACGGTTCCGTCCAAAATTAATTTTCTTGGATTTAATTAGCTTGTCGTTTTTTTTGTTAATTTGTTTTATTGTTTTAAAAATAAAAATAAATAATCGCAATTTTCTTAAATCATATTTTGCCATGTTTTTTGTTTATGTTGTTTTCAGGTACCAAAATATAATAAAAATATCTTTCATTCACGTCCAGAAATGGATTTTTCCGTTCTTGCATGACTTCCCGTGTTCGGCTGCGCCTCACACGCGCGTAAAGAAAAATTTTCATTTCCGTACTGGTAATGAAATATACTATTGATTTTGAAAAAAATAATAGGAATCTTAAACAAAAATTTTTAAACTAATATTAAATAAAAAAAACAACTTTTTAAAAATTTTCAAAAAATCCATTTAGAATCCTAAAATCAAAGAAAAACCCTAATTAAAAACATGAACTAAAAATGAAGCCTCTTGATTAAGTTTACTTTTAATGTTGTTTTAAGATTAAAAAATAAATAATAGATTAAAAAAATATTGGGAAAACACGCTTTTATAGCAAACCGAAAGCTACTAAAAGTAGAAAATATTTTTTAAGCATAAAGCGTCTTTGTTACAGTAATAAAAAGTCCAAATAGTCAATTATGATTTATTTATTTGAAATAAGATTAAAATAAAAAAAAAGGTTATCAACAATATAAATCAAGTATAGTAAAAAAATGTGGGGTTCAATTAACTATATTTTCATTATAACTCCAAATTTATAAAAAGCCACCAATAAAATAATTGTAACATTTAATATCAAGCACATCACGTTTTTTTACTATAAATAAATTATTTTTTTTTTATCTTGGGACAGTCCACAAAAGCTAAGGTCTAAGTACTAACGTATGTGAGTGTCTGAAGTTTGGTAAGAGGGAGTTTATTTACACGAGATTAAAATTTTGGGTTTAAAAAAAAAATTTAAAAAAAAAACCCCAGGAAAGAACTTAAATTTGGGCCTTGTGAGAGGCTGCCAAAGGGGGGGAAAAAATTATACTGGCCAACACTTTGGAACAGTAGCCGTAAAAGTTCCCATAAAAGAGAGACAGATCCCTTTAGCTCGTGGGTGGGCAAGAGAAGGAAGCTTTTCTGTTAGTCTGAGATCCTTAATAAGACAAATAGGTCTTTTTTGAATGGAGTAAAAATCAGTTTTAAACCCCTTTCCCCCAGACAAAGAAAAAATATTCCAAAGAGGGTCTGATCTGGGTACATACAGAGTATACAGATTAGAAGAAGAGAAATACTTTCTGTAAAGCTGTTAAGCCTGTTTTGTAAATAATTATTATTTTTTTAAATTTTGGTTTAAATTAATTAGTCACAATTATTACTGGACTTTCCATTACTGAAGAAAAAACTCTTTTAACCTAATTTTTTTTTGGTTTGGTGGAAGCAAAAATTCTACGCTTTTTCATTTAAAAATAAAACAGGGTGGTCGGAAGGAACACATCAAACTCCAGGTGAGTATTGTTTACGTGAAAATAATTTTAAAAACCATATATGTTCTTATCCGATTCACATTTGTTTTTAAATTAAAGCGTGATTAAAATGTTTTAAATAGTTTACCGCTTCTTATTACAAATGCTGTGGTTACCGATTGTTTGGTCCGTTTTGTTGTTAATAACATTCAATGCGTTCATTTCAGAAGAAATATAGGGTGCAACATTGTCAATTTCATCATATAAATCTTGAGCTAAAATATCTTTTTGATTTTTACATGGATCAATAAACTCATTCTCCTAGAGCTTTACAATTTGCAAATCTAATTGATTTATCCATTTGAAGGAAATTATATAGGTTGTTAAGAAAATTAAACAATGTATCATGATGCTTTATTTGCTCGAACCTTTCTTCCAATTTTGATAATGCGGTGTCCTATATTACAAAGTAAAAATAAATTAATTTTAAATTGGTCAGCCGGGTATTTAGGTGCCTCGTCTTCACATTCGTAATCAAATAATCGCTTTTTTGTTCGGGGTCTCACAATATTAATCGGAGGAAACGAAGGGTCACAGTCGATATCATCGGCAATTTTTTTGGCCTCTTCTAAAATATCATTAAAACTTTCATTTGATCTGATATTAGATAAATAAGTTTTCGTCTGCTCAAAGATTAAAACGATATTAGGTAGTGTAGAATCTGACTCCTGCATCACTTTACTTGCAACATTAATTTTTGTTAACACATTACTCCATGTAATAATAGAACAAATAAATTTAAACGACTTGATTTTTAAGAGTAATGAATTTGCCATATTTCTGGTTTCAGGGTCTCTGCTATTATCAGAATAAAGTGCAAATAAAGCGCCATATATTTTTCCCAAATTGTATCTAAGAACTTTCAAAGCATCTATTCTACTTTCCCATCTAGTACTAGAAAGAGGTTTTAATGATAAAGTTGGGATTTCATCTTTTAAAACTTGCGAACGTTTAGTCGATGCAGAAAAGAAAACGTAAAGTTCCTGCACAATAGCAAAAAATTTGTTATTTCTAAAAAAGCTCTGGGGTTTAATTCAAGAATTTTTTTTGTAAACCATTATTGCGACCCTTTATATTCGCACCATTATCGTAACCCTGCCCCCTTAAATCTCCTAAACAAATGTTGTGAGTCTCCTAAAAATCCAATAAAACATTGGTTAAGCCTTGTCCTGTCGAATCTGGTATTGAAATGAATCCCAAAAAATGCTCCCTATTTTCTATTTGCTTTGATTTATTATTTAATAAAACAAACCTTACTACAACAGTAAGTTGGTCTTTGTGACTTACATTAGCAGTCGAATCTAAAATAATAGAAAAATATTTACTAGCTTTTAACATAGATATAATTTCATGTCTTATTTTATCTCCCAGAAGGGAAATTAGTTCGTTTTGAATATGAACACCTAAATAATGAGGCATATTTGATGGAGTTTTTCCAATTCTGTTAATATGAACGGATATCGTATCATTTAAGTTTGCAATTAATTGTTTCAATTAATTTTAAAAAGGTTCCATTTTGTTGCTCATATATCTTGTTATTTTCACCCCTTAAACTCAAATCGGCTCAAACGGCTCGCGCCGCCCCCTAGACTTGCCGCCCGGGTGCCCAGCACCCGCGGCACCCCCGGGTCGGGACGGCCCTGTATGCCAGACAAGTAAAGATAAGGACGTCTACTTGCTCTTCAGGCCCCCGAAAGTAATGCTTGAATTAACGCACTTTCATCTATGTCCTTGGAAAATTTATTAAATAACAAAACATTTCATATTTCCATCGCTCTCTCTTACCATCGACTTGGTCTGCCCGTGTGTGGACAGCACACCTGCTTATGCGGCAAAAATGCTGATATTTATGGCCTGCATGGGTTAAGCTGCAAAAAAAGCGTAGGGCGTTCTTCTAGACACAGTCAGATAAATGACATTATAAGAGAGCTCTGATTTTAGCTGAAAATCCTTCTGTGTTAGAGCCTCTTGGAGTTTGCAGAAGCGATTGGAAACATGTAGAGAGAATGACCTTATTTCGCTGGAAATAGGGAAAACAATTACTTTAGAACGCTACTTGCAGCCATACTCTTGCAAAATCCTATCTTGATAAAACTTATAATTTAGTAGGTACGGCTGCTCGTCTTGCCGAGAATAAAAAATATTTAAAATATAAAGATCTTGAAGACCGCTTTATCTTCATTCTTTTTGCTGTGGAAACTTTTGGTACTTTGGGTAATAGAATTGATTAGAAAGAAGATAGAAAGAATTGGTTTAGCTGTGCAACAGAGTAATGCAACATCGGTACTAGGTACAATCCAGAAGACCTAGGACTTAATGAAGTTTTTAGTTGTTAAATATAGATTAAGTTATTTAGTTAATTTTAAAATATTGTAATTTTGTATTTATATATTATATATTACATTATATTTAAAATATAAAGATCTTGAAGACCGCTTTATCTTCATTCCTTTTGATGGGGAAACTCTTGGTCCTTTGGGTGATGAGGCTAAGGGTTTTATAAATGAAACTTGCAAAAAAATTCCATGCAAAAAATCTTAAAGTTTCATTATCAAAAGAATTGGTTTAGCTGTGCAACAGAGTAATGCAACATCGGTACTAGGTACAATCCAGAAGACCTAGGACTTAATAAATTTTTAATTGTTAAATATAGATTGAGTCATTTAGTTAATTTTAAAATATTGTGATTTGTATTTATGTATTATATTTTTTACCATAGATTGTTAATTAAAAATGGTCCCTATGTATTTTTAATTGTCTTGCGTAGTAAGTTCTTAACCCACACTGTAAAATTGCAAAACAAACGTGCGCATGCGCATTTCGCACAACACTCTGTGTTTTAGAAATAAAAACTAAAAATAGTGTTATATCTTAAAACTGTTTACACCAAAATAAACTGGGTTTACTATAAAATCTCGTTATTTTACAGAAAAAACTAATTTTTGTGCCTCTAAAAATTCCTGAAATTTATAAAGTTGGTTTTTGTTGTCAATTGTTTTGCGTATCCTTCTTGTATAAAAAATATATGGTGGGAATCCAGATATCTTCAGGAATTTGTTTTATTTTGTGTAACGGGCGCGATTTCTGCGTGCCAAGCGTAGCGAAAGCCCGCAAAGTAGCGCTAGTTACACAAAATAAACTTTTTCTACAAGCGTGCGAAAAACTATTCCTTTTCGCAATAATCTGCGTGCGAAAAAAGCGCTTTTCCGCACTAGTGCGGAAAAGTAAAACCTTTTAGTTTTTGGAACCTAAATTAGTATCTAATTATAAAATAATGCTTAATATTGCTTATACATTGAAGAAACTGAATTTTGCTGTTATTTTGCAGTCTTTTTTATAACATTTATTAAATAAAATAAAATAATTCTAATTTACCAAAGTAAGTACATATTTTTAATAACTCCATATAAATCATCAAAGAATCCATAGCAACCAACTAATTGTTTATGCATCTATCAAAAATTAATTTTCTGTCACGCATTTTTTAACCAAATTGGAGAAACATTTTCAATGGATTCTGACGACGATTACCAGCATCCATTATTTATCGAAGTAGCAGAAATAGCAAGTATAGACCTCCTGCCCATGAAATCTCGTCATAGGTATGAAAAAGAATTTGTTATGTTTTAGAGCTGCTGTCAAAGTGAGGGTGTGAAATCTTTTAAAGAAGAGATTTTTCTGGTCTATTTTTCTTATTTATTAAAAACATGTAAACCCAATACATTATGGTCTAGATACTCTATGCTAAAATGTATCATTAAGTTACGAAAAAACATAGATTTAAGCAAGTTTTTTAAAGTGACGGCCTACCTTAAAAAACAAAGGGTTGGTTTTAGACCCAAAAAGGCTATTAAAAAAAAGAAATATCGAAATTCATGGATAAAGCGCCAGATGTATACTTATTTACCTATAAAAGTGGCTACGATTTTTGGCTTAGCGGGCGCTTGTCGTAGAGAGGAGTTAACAAAAATATGTTTGGACCATATTGAAGACCAAGGAAATTTAGTATTGATACACATCCCAGACTCAAAAAATCACAGCTCTGGAAGCTTTGTCATTTCTGGAGATGCGGAAAATGGAAAATTTTGAATATATATAGAAAGTATGCCAGTTTAAGAAAGCCGACAACACCACATAGGCGATTTTTTGTGAACTATAAACACGGACTGTGTACAGTACAATGTATCGGCATTAATACCTATCTCAAACCTCCTAACCCGGAATTGTATACTGGGCATAGCTTTCGACGGTCCTCTGCAACATTTCTCGCAAACTCCGGAGAACAAATATCCAACATTAAACGTCTTGAAGGCTGGAAGTCTACATCAGTCGCTGAAGGATACCTCGAGAATTCAACAAATTTTGGAAAGGATATTTCAAACAAAGTAATCAATTTTACCGAAACCTCCTCCTCTATCCAGAAACAACCGTCAATGCCATCTTCTAATGTACTAAACTTCTCGGTTCAAGAAACTACTTCCATAGTTGCAAAATATCGGCTTATCAAGAACCCAACGCCGCCGCCGTTAACGTTTTCTACAGAAAAGCAGCTCGCGTGAGCAATAAATTTGCAAAACGCGACCAATTGCACTTTTACTATAAATGTTAATAACAATAATTAGTGTATATCTTCGTTAATAAATATTATTTTAATCATAAATCTTTAAAATAATGTTGTTTTTTTCCTCCCGCTTGTAGAAATAATATTGTTCCTAACACTTGCGAAAAGTAATTTTTCCGCTCTTGGCTGCTTACCCAAACTCCGCAGGGCGTCGTTCGTGTAACGCGGGG
>JAHBCN010018205.1:0-17379 GCA_019359885.1 Listronotus oregonensis
AAAAAAAATTATTTTTTTTTTTATCAAAAAACTACTCTTCATAAAAAATTTTGCTACTGAAAAAAGTAAGTTGGGGGATAGAAACATCTAACATATTTTATACGTGGTGTTCAGAAAATTGAAAAAAAAGGCAAGAGTAAAGTGCATTTATTTGAGAAGATATGGAAAAAAGTTACTAGGGAAAGTTGTTCAAAATTAAAAAAGGAAGTCTCTAATACCAATTGTAAAAAAATCGGCCCACTTTTTTTTTTTGTTTAAAATTTTTTTAATATAATTTAAATTTTTAATATCAATTTACTATAAATTTTTGCTGTCAATAAGCATTTAGAGCTAACGATACTGCTGCTAATGAATTATAAAAGCGAAGTGTCAATAAAGCTTGTCACTATCAACGCCTACTAGAAAAAAAATTTAATTAGTTAATTTATAATGGAATTTTAATCACAAAAAAAAAAAAAGGGGCCAATTTTTTTTCGAAAATTGGTATTAGAGACTATTTTTACGTTTGCCTTTTTCTAGTAACTTTTTCCATTCTTTGCAAATAAATGCTTTTTACTTTTTGCCTTTTTTAATTTTTTTTAAATTTTTTTAAACCCCCCCTAAAAATATGAAATAAGTTACAAAAAAAAGTTGTTCAAACGTAAAGGTTCTTCCAAAATTTTCGAAAAAGGGCCCCCTTTTTTATTTATTTGTGATTAAAATTTCATTATCAATTAACTAATTCCAAATTTATGTACTGGTACGTTGATAGTGACAACTTTATTACCTCGCTTTTATAATTCATTAGCCGCTTTTTTAAAAATTAACAGCAAAAAATTTGATAATGAATTGATTTTAAAAAAATTTAAATTATATTAAAATAAATTTAATCACAAAAAAAAAATGGGCCGATTTTTTTTGGTATTAAACCACCTTTTAATTTTAACAACTTTCCTAGTAACTTTTTCCCAAACTTTTCAAATAAATGCACTTTACTCTTGTACCATTTTAAGTTTTCAATTTCGAAACCGCGTATAAAATATGTTAGATGTTTCTACCCCAATCTTATTTTTGCAGTAGCAAAATTTTTTTTGAAGAGTTTTTTTTTGATAAAATCAAAAAAAAAAAGTTTTTCTCTTCAACACCTTTTCCGTGGACATACTGTATATATATATATATATATATATATATATATATATATATATATATATATATATATATATATATATATATATATATATATATATATATATATATATATATATATATATATATATATATATTTTTATCCTTTAACACAGACCGTTTTTTTATTAATACAATTATACAAATAGATCTGTAAAAAAAAGAACTTACGAACGGTAACGAAGTTATAATGGGAGAGACAATACAGCATAATATTTTGTATAATATACCCCTTCGTGCGTCGGGACGGACCTTGGCCTAGAATTTTTTGGGTATCATCGACTACCCCACAGTATAATAAACCGGTTTTTTTAGGGGGGGGCATAGCAGAATTGGGCCCCAAAAACAAACATTTTAAGTTTAAACAGTGTTACGCTAGGTTTCCCCAATTTTTTTTTTTAAACCATCAAAAATTTTTTTCCTGTTAAAAAAGCAAAATAAAAAAAAGGACGTTTTGGGGAAAAAAACCACTATTTAAAAATAAATTTAAAAATTAAATAAAATTTTTTTTTAAAACCCAAAATTTAAAATTTTTAAACCGTTTCCCGGTTTCGTTAAAAAAAAAAGGGGGTTTTTAGGGCTTGTGGTGAAAAAACCATCATAGCTTTTAAATATTTTTAAGGATTACAAACTTTTAAAAAAATGAAAATGTAAAATTGGTTATAATGTTTTTTTAAATTAGATTTTTAAATTTTGGAAATTTAAAAAGACTAAAAAAGATAGACGACCGGGGGAAAATTTTTATCTTTTAAAAAAAATATTAAAAAAACATACATGAGCATGATATACGGTTAAATGAAAAGACGTATAAGAAAACAGACGCTTTTATTTACTTTTAAACTACCCTCCTGTACAAAATTAATGCAACAGTAAAAATTAAAAAAAAAAGTTTTTTTTTTCACTTTTAAAGTTTATATAGTATTTGAATAGTACGCTATGAATATTTTGTTTCGTTGTTATTGACATCATTCTGCAGTTATTACTACAGGTTTTCTTTAAAATTAATCTCACAGTGTGTTTTTTTTTTTGATTTTTTTTGACTAAGTATTAAAAAAATTTGTGACCCCAAAGAATTGGAATAATGAATCATTAAATATGGACAAAGGAACATCTCCATTTTTTCTGGGGGGCCCGGTTTGTTACACCAACATTAAAAAAAAGGAATACGATCTTTTTTGAACCAAAAATTACAAAAACCAGGCCAAAAAAATTATAACAGTGTTTCCTTTTTTAAATCAGGTTTTAAATAACTTTTTTGGTTTATTAAAATTAACGGATGTTATGTGACCTCTTAACTTAATTTTAAGGTTCTGTATAAATAAGTTTTCTTGTTTTCCTTTTTTAATACCCAAGATACACACCTTAAGCCTTTGCGAACTGTTTGGGGTAATAAAAGATAACATATTTAAACACTATTAGAGTTAGCTGCTAAACAATCAGTTAATAAAGGCACTGATAATATCCCTAAAACGTCGGATGCCTTGTATAGCAATCATAGGTGTTTATATAATTTACAGACTACAAAGTTGTAACTTGATCTCTATTACTGCCTCTCTGACCCACCAAGTTGATACTGTGAATGTAAATGTCCTTTAAAAAAATAAAAAAATAAAAGGGGAATTTTTGCTTGATTGCTTAAAATTTTGGATATTTTAGGGAAAAGCCCCATAAAAAAAATGTATTGGTATTTTTTGCAAACAAATGGTATTATAAAAGAGTAAGCAGGAGTACCTTAAATCTTATAAAGAACTTTATTAGAACTGTATTCCACCGTTATGTCCTGATTTCCAGTTATTGGTCCTAAATGTTTTTTTTGCATTTTTTGTTTGTTTTTTCGTTAACTTTATTGCCAAAATTTTTTGGGTTGAAAACTTAATTATTATAGTTTGCTGACAAAATAAGCACTAAAAGGGGTTTTAAAAATTTTGACATAAAAGTACATACGGGTTTTGTGGTTTTTTTAAAAAAAAAAATTTTTTTTTAAATTTTTTTTTTTCTTTTTTTTAAATAAATTATTGCTGTGATGGTTTTTTGGAAAGGCAAAAAATCATATGCCTTTCTATTTGGTCAATTACACGTGTTTTTTTTTCATAGAGGGACAAAATTATTTTTTTTTTTATTCTTTTAATTTTATTTTTTTTTTTTGTTGTCGTACTACATTAGGTATTTAATTTTTTTTTAAAAAAAAAAGTTTTAAATGCCCCTTGTGTACATACAATTTTAAAAAAAATGGTGATGTTGCGGTTCGTTTTGGCTGAAATTTTTTTTGAAAAAAAAAATATCGAATAACATGCATTATTACTCATTATATAGGTAAAAAAGAAATAAGAAATTGAAAGAACCCCCATCCAAGTTCGTAGGATTTTAACAATAACACAGGTATGACAAGCTAAGAAAATATTTTGAAACTGCACTTTATGGGGCTGGAAAGGGGGTGGGGGTAAAAGCAAAATTAAAATTTTCGTCATTATTTAAATTAAAAAATATGAATTGGTATACAGGCTATTAATTAAATTAATTTTTTTTTTTACATTTTAAAATTACATTCTTTGCAGGTTTAAATAAGGATAGAATTTTTATAAATTGTTTTTTTTTAAAGTTGTAAATAGGAGGCTAGTTATTAGGCTTTCGATTACCCAGGAAAATAGAAAGTAATATTTTTTTTTAAACTTTATTTTTACAGGGTTTATTGGGAAGGATTAAAGTTTGTATGAGAAAGTAAAATAAAATGGTGATTAGGCTTCTGATTTCGCAGAAAAGTGGGGGGCGTAACCTAGGAAAGATTTTGGAAAACTTCGTCTTAAAGAGGTAAAATGTAGTTAGTATGAACTTCGGTAATTTCTTGACTTAGACGTATAAAAATTAATATGTAGGTTATTGATTACGATTTAAAACAATCTGTTTTAAAATTAAAATTACATGTCTGGGGGTTAAAATAATATAATAGTTTGTGGAGTTTGTGGAGTTGGTAAATAGGCTTGTGATTACTCAGAAAAATAGAAAGTGGTAGTATTTTTGGAACTCCATCCTTTCAGAGTTTATTAGGAAGGATTAAAGTTTGTATAAGAAATTAATACTAACTCATTTACAAACGCTATTGATATTAAAAAATACTAACAAATAAAATACAAAAAAATAAAATAGCATAACCGAAGGGTGCGACGGAAGAAAGAGCGCGGGGAGCGTGATGTTATAAAACGCGATGGTGTGGGAGTGGAAAAAGTGAAAAAAAAGCCCCAAAGGGGAGTCCACGCAAGTAAAAAAGGATTCGACACAGTGCCTCATGATGCACTCCTTGATGTGTTAAACACCTATGGGGTGAGAGGTATAGTGTTGGATGTTTTTGGGAAAATTACCTTAACGATATAGTTAAAAGGTTTTAGGGTCGGTGATTCAACAGGGGGTCCCCCCAAAAGTAAAATTGGGGGGTTTCCCCAGGGTACCGTTTTGGGCCCCCCCCCTTTTTATTAAAAAATAAACTCTCTGACGAATATGAATATTGAAAATAGTACTATTATCTCCTATGCCGACGACACTGTGGTGGTATTTTCCCCGGGAGGACATGGTCTGAGGTTAGGGGAAATTTTCTCAATCTGGGGTTTTAATTAAAAATTGGCTTGGGGTTTTTTCAAACTTACTTTAAATTTAAAAAAAATAACTATATTGCTTTTTCTTACTTCGGGGCCGTCGACCTGATATTTTTGCCATCCAGATTGATAATTTTGGGGGACAGTATAAAAATTTTAAACACACAAGGTATTTAAAAGGAATTTTTTGTAAATTTTTAAAAGGGACCAACATGTATTAAAACTAAGTAACAACATTAGAAAGCTAATTCATAAATTTTATATTTTTTAAAGACATTTTGGGTAAAAAAAATTCTTTTTTGTATATAAAGCACTGGTTGAATCTTTGATTTTGGGGATGGTTTAATTATATGGGGGGGGTTTTTACCAAACCTTTTTAGCCAACTAAATGTGGTGCAAAACTATATACTAAAAAAAATTTTTTTTAAAAAAAAAAAAAGATTTTCAACTTGTTTATTATACCTGAAAAAAATTATGAATGTTCGTTCCTTTTTTTTTCTGGACATATGTGTATTCGTACATAAAAGAAATAAACTAAAAAAAAAATTTAAAAAACTCTTTTTAAACCGGGGAAAAAGACAAACAAACATTTAATGATACCTAACAGCAACAGAAATATAAATTTAAGATTTGTAAATTATCTTGCTCCGAAAAAATTTCAACATTATACCACCCAGTATTAAAGACATATTAAACATAAAGACATTTGTCAGGGGGAAAGTAGAACATTTATCCGCTAACTGGGAAAGAGTTAAGATATTATTCTAATTTTCTTTTTTTTTGAAATATGTCATTTTTTTTTTTTTTGTAAATATTTATGGCTAATAAGTGCAATTATTTATTTTGTTTTTTTTTTTTTGATTAATTTTTTTATAGGTTCAACAGTTTCTTTTTTTTTTTGGTTTTTTGGGTTTTGATTAGGCTGGGGGGGGCCCAACTCCATGTATTTCGGGGGAAATTTTTAAATTATATCTTTTAGTTGTGTATTTGTAAGTTTCTTGATATAAAAAAAAATTTTTCTCTGGATTAACTTTAATTAGGCTTTTTTTTCATACGGATGTTAAGTCATCTAGGTCAGTATATGTAATATCTAAGAATTTATAACCTTTATATTATAGAAAAAAAAATTTTTAAAGGGTGGATTTTAAAAAAAAAAAATTAGTAAAAATTATGAGTGGGGTGGGGTATGAGTATACCTATTATGCAAATATAATAATTTATAAACAAATTATAAGTTTTAAAATGGCAAAAAAAATGTAAATAAAATGATATTTATGTAATAATTTAAATTTGTTTTTTTGCACGCCAGGTTAGCTCACTTGAAATATAACTTACAAAAAAACCCGGTAAAATTTAAAAGTTCGTTAATAATTCAGGTCCTATCTGTTATGACAAGAGCTTTAAATAATGAATATCGTGTACTGAAGTCGATATTCGTTGTTAAAAACTTTGCTACATGCAGGTTTAACATTGTGCTTAAAAACAGAACAAAAAAAAAATGACTGAAAAAAATGGTTTAACAGTTACAGTACACAAAGGCTATAAAATAAATATTTCAATAAAATAATATAAATTATGTATATTTTTTGCTGGTTTCCAGATAAGTTGCATGGAGAATTAAAACACTGGATGTCGTTATTATGTATCTAATAATTATTTAATTTACTAAATTAATTTACAGTAAACTTAACCCTAACTTTTACTCAGTTTTCTTTAATAATAACTTTTAGTACAGTGCGTTCCACAATAATTCGTTGATTTCTCGTTTTACCTGCTTCTGTGCGTAAAACTTAATATCTGGACCATGTAGATCGACTTAAAATTTTCTTTTTTGTGTACCTACTTTTGGGTATTTTGTGTAGGTTACAGGCAAATTGCAGGTGTTGAATATAAAGCAGAGTCTTTTCTTCTTAGTTCATCAGTCGTGTGGAGTTTGTCAAGGTATTTTTGTGTGTGTTATTATTGAGCATCCAAAATAGCTAACCTAGATATTTGTCAGGCAACCCATTTATGGTTGGGTTTTCCACTTAGGGTTGTAATTAAAATTTTATTGCGGTCAAGAAATCAACGAATGATTGTGAAAAGGACCATATGTTTTGTATTATTATGGCGGATTTATTTATTAAAAATCCCTTGTTTGGTACTCGCCAAGAGAAACTTTATACAAAGGTCCTGGTCATAAATTCTGACAAATAGCTCTTAGAAACTCTTAAATTTTTATATCAAAATTTTATATTAAATAATTTATTAGTAGGTAGAGTTACAACCAAAATGTAGATAAATATTTTGATTTTTTGGGGATTTTTGAGGGTTTCTTTTGTTTCAAACCATCTACAAGTTCACAGGAGTCAATAGTTTTGAGCTAACTTCTATACCCCGAAACCAGGATCAAAGCGGTCTCACTTTAGTGAGTATAAGGATTGTTAGCAAGTACCCAACAAAACTTTTTAAATAAAAATATTTACGTTGCAAAAGTCTTAAATTTACCAGTATTAATAATAACTGATGACTATTATGCTGTGTCGAACAAAACCATACCTATAATTTAGTTAAAAATCGTGTTCATTTAAAGTTAATGAACTAATTTAGTAAGTTTCCGTTTCACAGATGATTCCTTATAGAACACCAATGACCCAAATATCCTTTAACCTCATTCGTTAGACTAAAAGTAAATCCATATGTGATCAAAGTAAAACTTTCTCTTATTGCAAACCGTTTCGAAAACTTTCCTGTTCAGACTATAAAATTACCCAACTGATCCCCTCTGTGGTCCAGAAGCTGGCAGGGATATCTAAGGCAATTTTCCAGTGCAATGTACGTGTATATTGGGAAAGCGACCAGAGCTGTTTTAACTTGCCGGAAACAAAACTTAAAGTTTATTCTATGTTAAAACCCTTGTGGGCAACGTAAAATCTCATCTGGTGTATGCAGCTTGACGATGTTTATTACTTACTATATAAAATTATCACTTAGGCCTATATAAATAAACAAAAAAATAAAATTGTCTTTTTGTGAATTGCAACCCTTTATATGGTTTTTTAAGAAATTTGAGCCTTTGCGTAATTTATTAACATAAACCATAACACAACATTTTTTAAAGGTAATTATAAAGTTAATACTTTAGAAAACAAGTTTTGTTTTTATATTTATTTTGTCGATTTCCTCGCGTATTAGGTCCAAACTTTTCGGTAAAATATCTTGCAAAAGATTGTATATTATATATGGGTTGATTTGTCAGATGACGTTATTAAGGTAGTTTACATTGTAAGGGAGAAAAGTGCCTTTTTTACGCAAATTATTATTAAAAACCAAGGGGAGAAGAGAAACTTTACTCCTAAAGAATTTTTTTAACTCTTTTTACTGTCTTTCTTGCATTATTTTTTACAATTATTTTTTTTTATAAAAAATAGTTTATATTAAAATTATTAAATATTTTTGTCACTTAAAATTGAAGTGAAAAGCAGCGTTACCCCTCATTTTATGAGTTGTTAATATTTTAAACGTCATTTGGACGATTCACATGTTACGGTTTAATTGTTAATAATTATTATTTGAAGTTATTATTAACCTTTTCTTGCTATATATTTTCTTCTCACTAATTACTCCTGGTATCTATAAAATTTGTTATAACTTCTTTGCAATCCCAGGTAGTATCTTAAAAACATTTCTAACATAAGGAAATGAAAATCCGGTAATGGGTATAATTTTTTTTATTAATTGCTGTCGAGCGCTTTTGACTAAACTAGGCCAAAATTTATAGGTACTTCAGTCATTTTACACAAAATAAAAAATAAAATATTGTAAACACTTTAAAATTCACAAACAAAACAAATACATACTTAAACAATATTAATTGAAAATTAATTATTATTTGTTTTATGTTAAATGACTAAAAGTACCGGTTTAAAATCTTATTTTTTCAAAATCTTGCCACAGTCCACGAAGGCTAAAGACTCAAGTAGTAACGTACCATGGGTGTCCTAAGTATGGTAAGGGGAAGTTTATTAATACTGAAGGTAAATATTCGGAGATTTGGAGAAAAAGGAAAAACTGTTGCGGTAGCAAGTTTCACCTCAGGACATTCTAGGAATGAAGAAATGAAAGAAGTTGGAAGTTTAAATGTAAAAGGATGCATAAAAGTAGCACTGCGTGTTGCTCTGTTGGATGCTGCCAGGGAGAAATTACACTGGCCGACTCCTCAAAGCAGAATCTGTGAAAATAACTATAAAAGAGCGACAGTTCCCCTACTGCCCGTCGGTGGGCAATAGAAGAATGCTTTTTTGTAAGCGTAGGATCATTATTAGGACAAACAGTTCTTTTTTATGGAATTAAAAATGCTAAAAGTTGTAAGAGGCGCCTTTCCCAGACATGAGGACAATATTAGAATATTTTCTGGCATGAAAGAGGAACCCAAGCTTTTTTAAAATTGCTAAGGTTGTGGATGTAATGTCTTTATGCCAGTTAAGGTTATTTTTAAGAGTAACGCCAACAGGATTGAAATATTATTCGCAGTTAATATGCAGTTCCTTGTGCTCTGAGAGCCCCGATGTTCTTTCTAAAAAATTTTAAAACAAATTCTGGTAACGATAGCAAAATATTTATATTTTGAATCTAGATTAAGATAAAAAAAGTAGGAAAAACATCTGAATACCAAGCGCTTGTATATTTTTCTGACCAAGATAAAATTTGCATGTCTCTGGAGTGAGTATTTTGGTGATTGTGCCAATAATATATTTTTGTTTTTTTTCATTGGAAACAAGGAAAGTGATTTTTCTTTTAACAAGAAATAGTGACACTTTTCTTATCCAGACACGAGAAGAAAAAATATTTTTTAAAGGTAGAACAAAATGTTGCGTTAAAATGCCGCTTTTGGAGCTAAATTAACGTTGACTGAACTAGAAGTAGTATAGGTAAAATATTTGAAAAGTCAGCATCCAAATACTTAGTTACTATGATTTATAATAGCTTTCGTCGGCTGTTTTATAAGTTAAATATTTTACTTATTGTATTTAGCAAAAGAATAATGGACAAACACAATATTTTAAATAATTAAATACACATGTATTATGCAATAAGTTCATTGGTTTACAAAAGCAGTGGCTTAAGAGGCTGACCTTAGAAAAAAATTCCTTTTTTTTATATTGATGGGAGTTTCAGTTATTGTATCAAAACTTTACACAGCCGGACACAAACTAGCACATTTTAAAAGCTTCGAAGGAACTTAGATGTTTGTAGTAATATTTTACGATATTCCAGCTATCAATCAACAGTTTCTTGCATTTTAATACCTCTTTTTTCACCCGGCTTTCCTCTTCAAGCACCAGCCATTTTATTGCGAGTCTTAATGTTCTTCTTGCGATTGGAAATATATTTTTTTAATATTTTTTAAATAATACCATTAATTTAGAAACTTAAGATATTGCAGTCAAAAATATTTACAGTTTTATGTGGATTAATCACAAAGCAAGAAATTGGCGCCTATCGGTCTAAAACTTTAAATCATTCCAATTAGTCTTAGACATATATGGAATCTGTGGATAACCTTAGTAAAAAATCTTATCAGGTGTTTTAAGAATCAAATAGAAAAAAGTATCTTCTGTTATATTTAAAGGTCTAAATAATTAATTTTTGGTTCTTAAGTGTTTTATTAAATAGCCACATTGAAACCAAAATCTGAATTAGTAAAGTAAGTTTTTTACAATTTCTTAACAATGTACGTTCTAACTATAATAATATGAGGAAAATAAAATATTTTAATGTTTTATTTTGATTGGATCTTTTTCAAACTGACAACTTTAATTAATGTTCTTATTCACAAAACACCATATATGACTCGCCCCTTGTTTTCAAAATCCTAACCTATCCGGAGGTTTAATGGTTCCTAAACTTCTTCTTGTTTTCAATTTTATTTGGTTATTTGGAACGTCATTTCCCTCATTACTACTTATAACATCTTGGAAACCATTTTCACTTTCAGGTACTTGATTGTGGATTACATGTGACGGAGCACATACATTTCTTACATCTGTATAATACTGGTACATACATTTATTTTCGTTTGGGTACAAACGACTATCGCTTCTTGCTACCCGTATCCACTGGCGGTTTCTTCTATATCGTTTTCCATTGCTGGTTTCTAGTATAAAGTCATTTCTATTATATTTTTGAATAAGAACACCATGTTCCTTCTTCTGTTCTGAATAAAACTGACTGTCCTATTGACAAATCTGGCAGTTGAGTAGTACCTCGATCATAACATTTCTTCTGAACTTCTTGCTTCTTTTCAGTTGGTCTCTTACTTGGTCAAGGTCATAAAAATGGACTTTTAAATGGTCTTGATGAATTGGAAGAGTCATTATACTTTTCCTTCCCATCAAAAGCTCTGACAGGGAGGGTAAGTTATTTTTTCGGTGTGTTATTATTATAAAGAATGGCTAAAAGTTGATTTTTATTATTTTCTTCTACTACTTTTTAAAATTAACTACCTCGAGTCCTTATAATCCAAGATCAAATGGAATGATAGAACGTCATAATCAGATTTGAAAAATCTCTTCCAAAAAGTAGTAGAAGAAAATAATGTAGATCCACTTTTAGCCATTCTTTTTTATAATAACACACCGAAAAACAACTTACCCTCCCCGTCAGAGGTTTTTCTTATCTTCACCTTCATCATATTCAAATGTGTTGTAGATACGAATACCTTCATCCCCATTGATTTAATAAACTAGCTATCTTTGTATCATCATCTTTTTTATTGGCTCCACTTGCTTTCATGTATTGATACCAAATACTTTAATTTTCCGACACATTTCCTTCAAAATTCATGCAAGTAGGACTTACTGCGAAATCCCCCATTACACTAGTGAGAGGCGTATAGTTCTTTTCATGCTGCCACCATATAATAATATGTAGAAAATCAATTATTTTAATTTTATTTTTATTTAATCTTTTTAAAATTGACAACTTCAATTAATGTCCTTATTCACAAAACTTCCACCAGCAGGTTCTGGCTACCTGTTCATAGCCATATATGACACTACCGTATCGGTTTTCAGCTTTTTAGACCATACGAACAGCATCAAGCTTTGAAGCGTGGTGCACATCATCTTTGAAAATCTAATTAGTTACTAAAAATTTCTAGCTCTACTGAACTTTGTTAATGCTACTAAAAGCGGTAGTTAATATTTAAATGTATTTCAAATAATAATTTATAAAAATAAATAATATATTTACACAATTAGGTTGTTTTATTTAAAAAATATGTCCAGTACGTAACTTGTTCTATTTTGTTAAAATATTTGTAGGCAAGTTTACTCCTTAATAAAAAGATTATTTAATATGAGAATTTTTTTGCAGTCTTATTCCAGAATTTTTATTAAATTTTCAAGGAACTTTGTTTTCTTACTCTATATGCATACTTTATAACGTGACTAAAGCTGTTGGATGGTTGAAGAAATTTAAAACTAGATCCTTTATTCCACCCTTTGTGACCACTATAGTCGCTTTTATGCATGCAAATGCCCGATTTGCGAAATAGAAACTAAATAGGGCCGCACTGATCTCAGCTATCTAAACGTGAGGATATTGTGTATAAAGCGGCGCGACGTCGTTTCATGCAAGAAAATTAACTTTTTTTCTCAAGTTCTCGTTTTATTTTTTTACCAAAGCAGGCAAGTCACAAATTTTATTCTATGTCGAGGCGAGATAGTAAATTGATGTTTATAAAAAAAACATTGTATTTTGAAAACAATGTTTGATACCGGCGTATAGATTTTTCTCTTTATTTTACCAAATATACAATAAAAAAAAAAAGCATTTAAAATAAAAAATTTAAGTAGTTTTATTTGACGTTCTAGCGCTCTTTTAACGAAAAATATTAAATTTGGAAAAAAAAAACAGTTATGGTCTGTGTCATTTTTTAATTTTTGACAGTTTTGTAAAACCGACGCTTACCTAAGCATATTTGAAAAAAATTAAGATGTAAAAAAAGCCATAGAGAACACATGCACGCTGACCTGAACCAAATCCACTACAAAAATTACTAGTATAAGACATAGTCTTACGTTTACAAAATATTTTAAGGGTTTGAGTTAAAGAAAAAAATAAATATTATATTAGGAAAGTATACCTTTTATTTTAAACCAATATTGGCTGTGTAAAATTATTAAGTTCATAAGATAAGGAAACGATTACTCTATAAACGTATGTTTTTAAAATACATAATAAAAATATCAAGTATACATATAAAATTAATTATATTAATATCAGGAATAATATACTATGCTCTATGTTATAATTTTGGGAGGTATTATATTTTGGACAGTTGTTATAACACATATCCCACCAAAAATTCCTATGTCAAATAAGGGTCAAGTTCCTACCTAAAGTACAAGATCTAAAATTAAACCAAGGTCTGTCCACAATTCTTCTTCTTCTTCTTCTTCTTCTTCTTCTTCTTCTTCTTCTTCCTGGGAGCCGTCTTTATTTACTACCGGAGGCTGCGCAGCCTCTTTTGCTCTTTGTGCCTAATCTCCCATTGTCTTTTATACCAATCCTCCCATTAGTATTGTTTCTTCTACAAGTCTGTATAAACCCAAGACTGGTTGGTTAATATATTCCTGTGGGCTCATTTTCGGTTGCCCAAATAATGCCTGTCTTTTGCGATTTAACGCTTCACATTCACACAGTATATGGTAGGCTGTTTTTTCCCCTCGTCGCACATTCTGCAACTTGGGTCTCCATTGTATGAGCCTATCTTGTGTAGGTGTCCTCTTAGGTTATCGTGCCCTGTTAGCAATCCTACTGTTATGCGAAGTATTTTCCTACCTTGTCTTAGTAGTTCTTTCTTCGTTCTTTTGGATGGGCCCCTTATAAAGCTTTTTTCATGTCTTACTCTACTGAGGTTTTTCCAGTATTCCTCGTGTTTCGGATCCATTCCCTGGTTTGCCCTCGTGCTGTGATCCATGTCTCGCTAGCTCATCAGCTTTTTCGTTGTCTTCTATTCTCGAATGTCCTGGTACCCACAGGAGAGTAACCTTGTTGCGTTCTCTCAGGACTTACAGTTCTTTTTGGCATTCCTATGTTAGCTTGGACGTCACCTTGGGGTTTACTAGTGCCCCTAGTGCCCCTAGTGAGCCTGGCTGTCTGTTAATTTCTTCGTTTCACGAAGGTTTGTCCCTTTTCATCAATGACGTCATTATTTGGGAAAAAAGGGGGTGTAGCTAATTCATATAAATTCAATGCTTTTACTTTTTAATTAAAAATTAGGCAATATTGATGCAAGTACGTTTAAATGCGTTATTTAGGCACGTTCAGAAGGTTTTTTTTAATAAAAATTTTAATTCATCATAAACCGATTGCACCAATAAAAAATTTTCTTAAGGAAAAACTAAGCTTAAATCAAAAATTCGATTGGACCAGAGTTATCGGCGGATTCAAGATTCTCTTTATCTCAGCCTAAAAATATCTACACTTAACATATTCTTTTTTCTCAATTTTGTTGTTTTTTTTTTTGTGTTTCTCATGATGAAAGACCATCAAAACCCCGATTTTTTGGAAAATTGATGTTGAAATGAAAATTGTTTAATGGAACAAGTAATTATCCGAATACAACATTTTTAGCAAGATTTAATTTTTTAAAGCCAACAGTGTTAATTAAGCCTTATAAAAACCAGAAAGAAATACCTGCGATATAACGTTTGCAGTTATTTTAAACTCTTTCCGATTTTCGGGCTAAAAAAAAGAGGGTCTATAAATTGGTTTATTTTTTATAATATTCTTGTACCGTGCTATCTTATACCTTCTAGCAACAAACGTTTTCAAAGAAATATAGTCATAATTTACATTTTAATATTAACCAATAAAAAACCCAAAAGAATAAACAAATCTACTTACCCTAAAACCATAAGTAGTAACAGGTTAATTCCTGCATCTCTCTCCTGTGTTAAATAGTCAATAAGGTTTAAAATCATATTTTGTTCACCTTTCTGAATACCGTCGAGGATTTTACACAATAAAAATACGAAAATAAAAATAAAATCTGGACCTTACTTTTGACAAAAAAATTTTTTTTGACAAGTTTGAAAAATGACATAATTTTATAACCATATTTTAGATATTTTATTGTAGCTTTAAAAAATCAGCTGCTGAACGGCAGCCATTTTGATTTTAAGAAACACCAACCTTTTTGACGTCATTAATTTGTTTCAGTCTGTTTTTGACCTTTTTAATTTGTTAAAAAAGGTAAGGAAATTGATGACAAAGTACAAACCTTGTGAAACAAGTAAAAGCGATCCGCTTGTTTTTATAAGCCTGTTATTATTTTTTTATACGACTGCTTTAGAAAATGGGGTTTTGCACACGCTAAACAAGCTTTGTTGTATTTTGCGGAAAATGTGTGCAAGGAAAATATGTTTTTTTTGCACCGGTTCTGTCTTTCAATATGATTTATTCTGTCATTTACTTTTGACATAAGCGTGTGAAAATTTTTTCACCGACTATAAAAAATTTTCACACAGTCCTGTCAAAAGTTAAAAATAAAAAATAATAAAAATCGCATATTTCATTATTTTCTGCAGTCGTAGAAAAAGAAAATGTGTGCAACACGTTTGAAACTGCCCCCTTTTGCACACCACTCGTATGACTTGTAGCACCTTCGCCTACGGCTCGTGCAAAACCTCATACTCGTGTGCAAAGAGTCTTTTTAAAAACTTTTTACTATACTATTGCACAGTGCAGTAAAGCATATATTTCTGTTTGAAATACAGTACTGTGTGTTGCTAGTGGAATGGAAAATTGTGAATACCTTATTTCACTGAACACGCCCGTTCCAGTTCCCTACTTGGTTTTGGAACCACATTTTTTTTTTTGATTTAGTAAGTTTCTTACTTGTCGGTCTGCATTACTGAATGTTCATTTTTTAATGTCCGACTGGTATATTATTTGACAAATAATAATATTATGTCAAAGTCAGTTAAATACGAAATATTACCCTGGGGCGTTATTAAAAAAAAATAACGCCCTAGGGCCTACAAATTTACCAAAAATAAACTATAAATTATTTTCATTTAAATTTTAAAGAAAATACAAACATACTTACACAATATCTTATCATAATAATTTTTTTTTAAAGTAAAACGTACAATTTTCAAACTGACCGGAAAAATCCCCATTTATACCCCCTGCAGTTGCTGTGTTCCAACAATACTTTTCCCAACACAAGGGAAGCATTAGTCAATTTTTTCACTAACATCTACGTACCCTCGTGCTACCGAAGAACTCTTCCAGCCTCCTAACCTCATTAAGCCCCGGAACTGCCTCCCGCATCAGGGTTGTTGCCGCTTACGTCTTACACAATGACCTGTGTACGCCTTAGCATCAGTTAAATCCAAATATGTAGCAATCTTAAAGGGTATATTTCCAAATGTATTTTTACCTATATTTCACAGTACATCGTTTCATCACATAGCACAAAAAACTTATCAATAGGTGCATTTTAGGTCGCAAAGACACATAGTCCCGAATTAAAATTTTCTAAAAATAGAACCCGATTTTGACCAAATTTAAAGGGTTTTTTTGGGGCTGATCAAATCTGAAAACCTTTTTTACGGGAAAAGTTTTTTTTCAAGAATCCATCATCAAATTAAAACAAACTAACCTCATTTACCCCTATTCCTCCTTCTTTTGTGGGGAAATTTTATTTTTACACTAAATTGAAACACAATAGTTGATAAAGACCTTTTAAAAACTTGTTTTTTTTTATTTATTTTATACCTATTTTTCATTTAATTTAAAAATTCACTTTCAAATCCGCAACCAGGTATACAATAGGGAATCATGGCCGCCCCGTTTGAAAGTGATACTTGGCAAATTTAATGAAGAAAAAGGTGTAAAATAAACATAAAAAAAAGTTCCTAAAAGTTGTTTATAAAATATTGTGTGCAACTTTAGTGTAAAAATCAACAATTCTGCAAAAAAAAGGGGGAATATAGTGAAATGAGGTTAGTTTGGGTTTCCAAGTTTGGGTGATGGATATCTCGAAACGAAACGTTTCCCAAAAAGGTTTTCAGATTCGTGATCAGCGCCCCCCCCGTATCCAAATTTAGTCAAAAGGGTTGGGCCACTTTCTAGACAATTACTCCGAAGGGCTTTGTTGAGCACACCCTTGTCATTAATAACCAAAAAACCCCGCGCCCATTTTTACTTTGTGGAATGTCAATAAAATATGCTGACCCATATCACGCACATCGGAAAACTTCATTTTCACAAGCTTGTCTCTTCCGTCCGAATACACCCTATCACTAATGCAACTTTTCCGCCAAATATTTTTCAGTCGGCGCTGTTTTCAAAAAGTTATAACTTGTTTGCGAGGCAGAACCTTCGACTTATTTGGGTGATAATTTCTCCCAAAAACTTGCTTTTAGGCCCGTTGCAGAGAAATCAACTTTTCATTACTTTTTATTCTTATGAACTATAAATTCTTTACGTAATATTGAAAACTTTGTCCAAAGAGAATTTGGAGAATTTTGACTGACAAATCTTGAAAATAAGCCATCAAAACGGTTTCGGGGCTACCGGGGCCACGGGAGTGTTCCGTCAGCCAGGCCTCAAAATGGAAATAAATTTTTCT
>JAHBCN010018206.1:0-17434 GCA_019359885.1 Listronotus oregonensis
TTCACTATTTTTATACGTAAATACAACTATTTTATGGCACCATCTTTGGATATTACCCGTTCGAGGCCCAAGACACAAATGACTCAGCAATCATCCGGATTTATAAATATTTCTCTTATCTTCATATATACCATTCACTATTTGGTTGAATCCTAGTAGGCCATTTAAATCTCACCGATTACCCTGTATAACATCATTTGACGTTGCTAGTTTTTGGCGTTATTGTTTTTGTTATAGAGGTTACAATTTCTGAAAAATAATTGCCTAGTGTATATCAATTGTTACTAATTATGTTATTATAAATTATTATAATGGGATGCCTATACAAAGTGAATGGATTATATACTAGACCTACCGATTTATGTTTGTTTTTAGTGAGTCATCTTTTTTGTGTAATTTTGCTTTTGCAAGTATTACACAGGTTGGTTCAAAAAGTCTGAAAGAGCAATTTATTCCACGCACGGGTAGAAAATCGGAATTCTGATACTAACCTTTAGTAATCCCGGGGAATCGAATGGGACCATCAGATTTTGGGCCCGAGGGGCCTTATAAGAGATATGAGGCCCGACTTTGAAATTTTAAATGCAAAACTTAATTTTTTATTGCAAATTTGGATTCAGAGGAAAATATTGCATCCAAGTTGGCCAAAACTCTCGAAGGTGAATTATCCGGGGGAGGGAGGGGTAAATTTTATCCAAAGTCACCCCTAACGATAGGTCGCGAGAATCCGGGTCGAAGTGACTTCTTGAGGGTTTTCGGGAGCGTCGATTCGACGGGTAAATTTAGGCCAAAATTTGCCCCCGCGAAGCCAACCACAGGCCTCGTATTGGTGTTTCGAGAACAGATTCGGAAGCAGCACCCCCGAAAACTCCCGAGAAGTAACTTTGACCCGGATTCTCGCACATATCGTTAAGGGGTGACTTTGGTTAAAATTCATCCCTCCGGAAAATATACCTCCGCAGGTTTTAGCCAATTTAGATGAAACATTTTTCGCCGAATATCTGTGTGAGTCACCTTTTTTTGTGTAATTTTGCTTTTGTGTGGAAAGAATTTTTTTATGTACTGAGAGGGTCGAAAAGTAGTTCGTTCTCGATAGCATTCAAACTTTATGGATATCAAAAAGGTCTTTGTTTAAAACTTAGGTATAAGTTTTAAAAAAGTATATAAAAATACATTGTCTTAAAACATATACGATGTATCAAAAAAGTGTGGAGCAAAAGAAAACAATATACGGTGGATTAAAAAAGTGCGGCGCAAAAGAATATACAGATATACAGACATAAACGTTGGTAAGTTTCAGACTTTTGGGTTCGGGGGTTCGCTTCTAATTTGGCATACTTATCTTGGAGGGCATTGTTATGACTACTTTTTTTACCTGGTTAGATAATCAAAGGGGATAGTTCTTAACCCGAAGGCTTAAAAAAATTGTTTAATATTATTTTATTAAATTAGGTGAAGGGAAATAAAATATAACCCAAAAAACATATTTGCAAAATTTAAGGCTCCTAAAGCCTAAAAAACCATTGTTTAACTCCCATATAAATTTAGGTGTTGAATGTTCGTAAGTTTCAGACTTTTGGGTTTGGGGGTTCGCACACACACTGTATGCACTAGTAAGTAAATCCTTCCCAACCGCTGTGTTCACACATCGTCGTTGTTGTTGGGCCCAGTAGGATCTTTTGGATCATGCGCTAGAGTTGCTGGTGATCGGCAACTCTTGTTGCCACCGTATGGAACGGGATCCGAAGCTAAGATGAACACAAGGCTTTAACTCAAGGTGTTAGCATACCGTACTGAAGAGTGAATGACATCCTGTGCCTTAAACAGGTGTCCCCAACGGTGCCTCTGAGATACAGGGCGACCTCTCAGAGTATCTAGCCTTACTGCGGTAATGCGGGGCTCTGCCGTGGTGGACTATTACTTCCCCAGCTCCAAACAGAAAGCGGACAGAACCGCTTTCAAAGGAAAAAGTGACAAAGGTGTCCTGACCGAAACGGATAAATCCATTTCGATGGGTGCCACTCAAGGTCACAAGCAGACAAACGACCGAAACGTGTGAATCCGTTTCGTAAGGTTCCCCTGAAGTCACCGGCGCCTGGTTCACGGGAAAGGGCTCATCCATCCCGGACAAACAGGTGCTTAGGAAGGGTTCCCTGAATCCAAACAGAAGGCGGACAGAATCGCCTTTATAGGAAAAAGGGTTCCCTGGCTTTAAACAGAAAGCGGATAGGACCGTTTTCTTAAGATAAGGCCGGAGATGTGGCCTCAGAAAGAACTTCTGATTCCTGTAACAAAGACCTGGTAGCTACCCACGTCATTAGACCGGGAGAGGAGGGCATGATGGATCTAATCGTCTGCTCGTCATACTCTCCACCACGCCTGGCCAACTTCTTATGGGGATACTGGAAAAATTGACATTTGACAATTATATCATTGCCAGGGAATAAGTAGATATCTATATTTTTCCATATTTTGCTTTGTAGTAACTTGGTATTAAATTTCTAGATGGCGAAACGTCGATTTTTTTTTAACCAATGAGAAGTGAGAATTATTTATATCCCTTTTTAACCATAAATCCCCGTGTTGTGTTTGCGTCTTGCGTCGGCCATTTTCTATTCTAGTATTTGGGTTGTAAGTGACTTTGGGTTGACTGTTTTAAATTTGCGTTCTTATTTTTTCCACACTATTGTGAAAAAATTATAAGGTAAGATATGTTATTTAAATATTGTAGTAAGCCTTCTTCGATATTAAACCAAGATTCTTTGTAAATATCTTCGCAATGGCACCAACACAACATATAGGCTGAAATATTCTTGTAATTATCCTTGCTGCAGAAGCGCCTATTATAGTAACATTGTAAGCACAGATTTTAAGAACAAAAAGTTTAATTCTTTTCTTCGAGATCCCTTATCGTTAGAAGCTTGGAAAATTAAATGTACTTTAAGTCCCTCAAAAGATGTATGTTTGTAAGGATCGTTGTTCAAAATTAAATTATGCAATTCTTGAGGATCCTTCTCGCTCAAAATATAGAGCTGCACCTTGGTCACCCTTTATGAATTCCATTTTAAAAGAACACAGTTACGGAAAATGTTTCAATTATTTTCAAAATTTACCTCTCGAACCATTGGACAACCCTAAAATTAAAATTTTAAATAATGTTATTTTATACCTTATTTACAAAATTTCAATTTCATGTTTAACTTGTCAGAGTAATCTCTTTTTAGTGGAGGTAACCGACAAACATTTATTTGTAATGTTTAAAGAGTTTGATAATGAACGAAGGCTTAAATATGCTAGTGAAGCTTTAGTCAACCTTGTAGCCAGACTACATGCTGATATTTACAAATATTTGGATGAGAAGGTTTACAAGAATAAAATTAAAAATTTATTTAGGCAACAATATTTCGAACCTTACTGCAAGCTCTTTTCATTTGTTCAGACCGTAATTTCATGAAATATTTAACCTATCTTTAAAAATTTGTTTTTATAAGCATCTTAAAGAAAGGAAAAATAGTTTTGAATCTAAAAAGAGAGTAAGCGATAGACATAAAAATATAATACAAAAATTTAAACAATAATTTTTACCATTTCTTATAAATATTTATGTTTATTTTTCAGTTACCACATTAATTTAAATTCTTTATATATTTTTGCCCGCTGTCTGCTTTTGTCTTTGCCTAAATTAATAGCTTAAGTTCCCATATCATATTTTATGTATTTTTAGTCTGTTTTGAATAAGCGAATACTGCCTAGCTTCTTTGTTTTATAGGAACCTTTCAGCATGATCTCATCCAACCCCGGCTGTGACAGTTTTAGAAGTATCTCATCCAACCCCGGCTGTGATAGTTTTAGAAGTTTTATTGTTAATTTTTAGAATATATTTTATTTTGCCTGTGTTATTTCAGGTATAGGAATTTATGTTGTTATCAGAGAATATTTTTCATTTATTCTGAAATTTCATGTTTTATTTTTATGTTTTATTTGTTACTGTTATTTTTGGAATGTAATTTTTTGTTGTTGTTTATTGAAAATTTGGGGCAACCGTTCCAAGATTTTCCTGGTTTTCTCAAAATATTTGTATTTATAACAAATTAATTTATAATATATTGTTAACAATAACATTTTTTGTTTGCTTTATATTTTGCAAGTTTAAAATTTTACCCAATCCTAACAAAGATAAAATTTTGCTAAAATCTTACTTAACAACTGCTTATTTATTAAAATAATCAGTTGTTAAGTAATGTATTTCAGCAAAATCTTATTTTTGTTGGAATTGGGAAAAATAACTTAGAAATAAAAATTTATAGTACTACCAGCGCATTCGCCTTTTTATTATGTGCTTTTATTAGTTGATTGTCCAGGCGTTTGTCGCTACTGTAGTGACAGAAAATAGCTGCGTTCAGAAAGCACGAGGTTTGGATTTCTAGTAGTGTTTGTTCGTTGCTCTCCACGAGACAGGGACACCAGGACACATCAGAACACATTGTGCTCGTGTCCGGTAGCGACCCGAGTAAGAGGAGATGTAAGAACTCTCTTCTATTCTGGTATCGGATTCATTAGAAGTCCGATCCTATTGGAAGAAATATAAAAAGGTGTGAGCCACAATAGACCAAACGGTCGCAGTGGAGAGCGTAAAAAGTTCACTCACTTTAAACCTACCTACCTACCTAAATTCTTTGATAGTTCTGTTTCACTTCACTACCACACTTTGCTTATTTCACTTTAGCCTTACACCATTTTTACACTTAACTAAGAAACCTATTCACTATTTTTATACGTAAATATACATTATTTTATAAAACCATCATTCGATGTCACCCGTTCGATGCCCAAGACACAAAAGCTCAAAAAGGAAGATGCTTACATTTTTTATATTGCTAACACTTTCAAAGAAACGTTGAAGTTTAGTTGTTCTTAAATGTATTTTTTCTGAAAAATTTTTAAATAAAACACATTTTTATTTCACTATTTTTAATTATTTAGTTTTAGTTAGTAAATTACATAAATTTTATGAAAACCAAATATTACAACGAATTTATTTTTCGTTCCATTAGATTCAAAAGCTGTTTTTTAATTTTACCTTTAAAGAAACGTTTTGAATTAGTTGTTTTTAAAGTAAAGCTGAAAAAATATTAAATAAAACACATGACGTTAGGTTTGTTTTTATATTTAAAAGGTTTTAGTTAGTAAGTTACAAAATTTTTGAAGACAAAAAAAATTACAACGAAAAAAATTTATTTTTCGTTCCATTAGCATTCAAAAATGCTATTTTTGTAATTTTGTAAATATAGCATCGAATTTAATGAATTAGTGTCAAGTAAAGCGCTAAAGATACATAAAAATAATCACATGACGTTAAGGTTGTTTTTATAGTTTGAAAGATTTTTTTACCGTCTATTTTAGTGATTATCTTTATGATTTTTTAGATACAAATCTTAAGACATTTTGACAATATTTTAAACAGTAAAAACACCTTTAAATTACTTTAAACAAACTTGTTACGGATTCCAATTAATGAAATTCGATGCTATTTATATAATACTGATATATTTTGCTTTAGTGCAGTCAAAAGACAAAAAATCAAGTTTTTTTGTCTTTTGACTAAAGATCTAAAAGTCATGCATTAATTTTTCATAATATTTTTTTCTTATTGCGCATCAAAAATAGAATAATTTGAAAAATAATTCAAATGTATCAATTTTTTAATTTTCCCAATTTTTTTAATCGAAAAAAGGACATTTTTGAAAAAAAATGTTCTGGTAGTTTTTTTAAATGTTCGACTGGTCATCAGATTAAACATTTTTGATTTTTAAAATCTAATTAAATTTGTAAAAACGTTGAAATTAATTTATTTATTTTTTTTAATTGTTCGTCTTTTGATGCGCAACAAGAAAAAATTTTAAAAATTGCGAAATATTATCGGATGACCCTCAAATTTGCGGTCAAAAGTCAAAATTTTAAACTATTAAATTATCAATTGCAAAAATCATTATAAATCCGTTGTTTTTCGATCAGTAAAATTTTTTTATTAAAAATCCGATAATCGATTTGTCAATTTTTCGATTTTGTATGGCAAAAAAACAGTGGAACCCCACTGTTTGTTGGCCATTGCAAACGATAGAGGCAAAACAAGTTGAGCCATCAGTTTGCGCGAGACGAGAATGCAGTCCACCTGGTTCAATTCGAAGCTTCAAATACGTGTGCGTTTACCCGAAGCGAAAAAACAACGCGAAACACTTCGATTCACACCCAAAAAACGACTAGCCATCCGCTCACCTATCTTATCCACAACGCGAGACTAGTTTCACTAAACGGTTGAGCGTATAATGTTCGCGCATTGGATACCCAGCTTAACAACTATATGAAATAGATATCTTAACACATAAATCTTTATTGTCGAAAAAACAGTGTATAATATAATATTTAATAACAAGGTCAAAACGGTAAACTAAAAACAGTTTGACAGTGAAAAGTTTTAAGAGCTGTTTTTAAAATTCTTTCTTCTTAAAACTTATTAACAATAATAATCAGTTTCAAGAAGAAAAAAATTAGGAAGTGTACATAATTTAAGTTTGGAGGTCTCATAACTCAAAAACCAGAAGTTGCTGAGAATTTTTTTTTCGTGATTAGCCGCCCCCAAATATGCAAAAAAAACATCAAAATCGGCGTCATGTCCGATAAGTAAAATTTTACCTGTTCTTTCATGCAAGAAGAATAAGACGCTATTTTTTGCAGCAAGCCGGCTATTTTAGTGATTATTTTAGTGATTTTGGGAGTTCCAACCTTTAATTATTTTGACACTATACAATCAAGGTAACCTAAAAGACAGTTGAGCGTTTGCTACGGTATTTGTCTAGAAAGTTGCAGCTTCGCCGATTTTCACCCATTTCGATATATGAAGGTTTTTTGAAACACGAATCTGGAGGAATTTTTAGTCGAAAATGATTTTCGAGATATTCATCATCAAACATGAAAATCAAACCAACCCCAATTTCACTATATTTTCCCTTTTTTTTGCACCCAATTCTTGATTTTAACAACACTAAATTGGCACACGATATTTTATAAACATGTTATGCAAAAAGAAGGAGCAATAGTGAAAATAAGGTTAGTTTAATTTTCAAGTTTGATGATGGATATCTCAAAAACGAAACGTTTTTGTCCAAAAATTCTTTCAGATTTGTGATAAACGCCCCAAAAAGCACGTCTGTAGGTAAAAATAAGGGCTGTTTATGACGTTAATTTGTAACAGGTTAAAAGGTGTTAGAAGTTGTAGAGGGTGATTACCTGAATATGACTATATAGTTTTAGACTCGAAAAAAGTGTGCAGGTGTGGGGGGTGGAGGGTTAAAAGTGCTAAAAACGTGTTTTTGGCCTCTGCTAGCGCCATTGTTAATTTTAGAGGAAACCGTTCAAAATGTTTTTTTTAGGTATTAATAGTGATCAGCAAAGCAAGACCAAGACCAAGACCGGGCGTCTTGGTCTTGGTCTTGCAAGTCTGGTCTTGGTCTTGGTCTTGCAAGCCCAAAAAGGTTCTTGGTCTTGGTCTTGCACCACCCGGTCTTGGTCTTGGTCTTGCTGCAGGTCTTCTTCTTGCTTTTGGTAGTAATAATTTAAACTAAGCAATCTTAAATAAAATATACATTTTTTAATACTTACAAATAAATAAAGGTCGAGACTATATTTTTTGCTTTATATCTAAATATTATAAATTTTAAAATATACCAATTTTAACCTTACATGTACATTTAAATTATTTGATTAAAAAGGATATTTTAAATATAGGGGTTTACTTATTTATAGCGCTTCATTTTAGTGATAGGAAATATTTAAATTTTCTTTGATGAAGCATATAAAATTACAATACTGAGTACTCTAAGGGCAGAAAAAAACTTTGAATTTCAACCAGATGTGAAATTTCCATGAAAATGATTCTGATATGTAAGCATTGGTTTCTAATTAAAAAAAAATGTATTTAGGAAGCTTTTCAGTTCAAATAAACTTTTTCTGTTCAAATTAGTCAAACATTTGCCTACAAAGTTTTGTACAAATACTTTATAAACATTCTGCATATACAAGGTGGCTCGATATGCGACAAAGATCGGTATATCCGAAACCGTACATAATGGTAAAAAACTGAATATACGAAAATTATAGAAAAAGGGCGTAAATGTAAAATTCTTTTCTATTTCAGAATTTTCCAAAAATTCACTACCACTCAAGAAAACTTACCTTATTTTTAGCTTTTAACCTAAAAAAGAAAATAATACAAAAAAATTCTTTAAAAAATCTCCCTGGTATATTATGCTGGAAATTCTTGAACTGTCTATAGGTACAATGTCGACTAGAGTTTTTTATATATCATTTTCGGTTTTGACAAAAAATGAATCATCATTATACTTTTTGGCATTGTTTTGACTTTTCCGTTAAACCGAAAGTGAAATTTAAAATCCATTTATATAAAAGTATTCCTATATAAAATGCAAATATATTTTTATTAAACCATCACTTTTACATTTATATCTTAGTTTAAAGGAGCAATCTAATGATGCCACTTCTTACAGTGTGGCACAAAAATAATGTTTTCCTGTATTTTGGAAATTTTTGATCCAGTAAGTGGCATCACTAGATACCTAATTAAAAAAAAAAAACATTAGGAATAGGTAAGTAATTTTCAGCTTCTATAACTTTTGTACTTCTAGTTTTTCTCTGTCGTAAACGGTTTTGGAGATATCGAGCTTTGTCGGACCATTGAGTCAACATGCTACTGAATCTACTAGTTATCGTTTTTAAATAATTTTATTAAAAAACGGTGATCGATTTAATTATATAGTTTATTAAAAAAAACCTGTTACTCATAAAATAATCGCCTTTTTAGGCAGTTCTCGACACTTTTTTGTCATGTCTGTATGAAATACCTCTGTATTTGAATATAAAAATTGAATATTATAATTTAAAAAAAAGTGACAAAAGTGCAAGAGTCTTGCAGGTAAGTCTTGGTCTTGCGTAGTCTTGCACCCCGGTCTTGGTCTTGGTCTTGGTCTTGCATCCCCGGTCTTGGTCTTGGTCTTGCAAGCGAGAAGGCGGTCTTGGTCTTGGTCTCGGTCTTGGTCGTGCTGTAAGACCAAGACCAAGACCGGTCTCGCTCATCACTAGGTATTAAAAAAACCTATAATCTGAGCCCAGCTAAAATTGATTTGGTCAACTTTACTTACAATTACAAACTGTCTTTTGCTTTTTTGAGACTTTACTAATTTGGAAACCCAATAAAAAAAATAATATTCAGTCCTTCGTTTTGAGCCTGAAAAAAGGTACTTTTTTGTTAATAAACAATTGGAGCCGGATAGCCCCCTGCATAAGTTACCAATTTTAAACCCAGAAATATGAAAAGCTGGCTTTAAAACAAATATTAAAAAAAAAGAAGTGTCTTATGACCAGTAGGAACCGATTTACCAATTTTTTTAAGAAATATTTACATTGTTTATCATAATTAAAAAATAATTTGGACGGCATTTAATAGTATAATACCTATTTAAACTTAAACCCTATTAGACGACATATCAATTAATAAATCTGAAGCTTAAATTTAAATTACAGTTTCAGATTCATGAACACCAATCTTGGCTTTTTGATTCCCAAAGTGCCTTCAATATTACCAATAAAAATAGGCTAAGAAACATGGATTTAAATTTAAAAAAAAAATAATGATAATTTTTAAACACTCAATGCACCATTATCTATAACTTTTGCGCTACCCTAGATAAAAAAAAGCTTGATCCGATAAAAATTCGCAAAAATATGGCTATTTTGTTCGCGCTCCACCAAGGAAGTTTAAAGGTGTATGGAAGCCCAATACTGTAGAACAAAATTGTCCAGGCGTGCAGGGCAGCGGGAATAGGGGGGTTGTCCCCGCGGAATTTGCGCAATAAATAGTAGGTCAGGGCCGGATTTCCATAATTCTTTGTTACTATCTATAAAATTGACATCATCAAATGTCAAATTCCAACATTCACTTTTTTTTTATTTTTTGCACAAAATTGTTGGTTATTAAAGGATACTACTATAGAATATTTAAAATTATTGTGTAATATTAGATTTTATATCATCTGATATAATATGGAAAGAATAGATGGCGCCACTTTACTGCCTTCTATTTAAATGGTCGATATTTTTGGAAGTTTTGTATTTTTAGCAAAATCTTTGTAAATAAATAGTATTATGTACTTATCCCAATTTTGTTAAAAAGAAGGCAAGATAGTGTAAATGAGTTTAATCTAATCCTAAGATTCTGGTTGTACATAAAAAAGTAAAAATTTTTATAACTGCTTTTTAGGCATATACTTTTTTACTAATAACAAATATTCATGAGTCAGAATAACAGTGGTTAAAAATGTTTAGTAACCTTTGGTACCTGAGTATCCATTGTAACAGTATCCATTAAATTTATTTTTGTACAGTATGTCGAAGCTTAAAAAGTTGATAATGCAAGATTAAGAAACCAAAATCTGATTTATTTTTAAACAAATGGTATTGTCTCGAAAGTTGCCTCCTCTCCGATTTTGATCAAATTTGGTATACAGGGGTTTTTTGGGACGCTGATTACAAATCTGACAAAAAATATTTTCGGCAACGTTTCGTTTCCGAGATCTTCATCAAAGTTGAAAGTTAAACTAACCTCATTTTCACTATATTCTCCCTTCTTTTTGTACACAATTATTGATTTTTACACTAAAGTGGCACACGATATTTTATAAACACCTTTTAAAACCTTGTATTTTTATTTATTTTACATCTTTTTTCCATTAAATTGCGAACTTTTAAGTTCAAAGGTACAACCATATTTGCTTAAAAAATAAAAAGTGTAAAAAAGTGTAAAATAAACATAAAAAAAAGTTTTTAAAGGTGTTTGTGAAAATTGTGTTCCAATTTAGTGTAAAAATCAAAATTTTGTGCAAAAGAAGGAGGAATAGTGTAAAAAAGTTAGTTTGATTTTCAATTTTGATGATGAATATTTCAAAACGAAACATTGCCAATTTTTTTTTTAGATTTGTAATCAGCGCCCCAAAAAAAACCGTACCAAAATTGTACTTCCTTTCATTCAATTAGAGGGACCTGTATATATTAAAATTTCCCTGGTCTGCCCAGTAATCAATAATTTTGATCCTTTAAAAGAGTGTACTAAATTATTAAATGAAATAAAAGTACCTAAATGTAAACCTTATTTCGGTAATTGTCTCGAAAGTTGCCTCCTCTCCGATTTTGACCAAATTTGGTATACGGGGGTTTTTTGGGGCGCTGATTACGAATCTGAAAAAATATTTTTTCGGCAACGTTTCGTTTTTGAGATATTCATCATCAAAATTGAAAATCAAACTAACCTTATTTACACTATTCCTCCTTCTTTTTGCACAGAATTCTTGATTTTTTCACTAAATTGGCACATAATATATTAAAAACACCTTTTAAAAAATTGTTTTATATCTATTTTACGCCTTTCCATTTAATTGCAAACCTCCACTTTCACACGTCGGATCGTGGCCTCAACCATGTATCTAGGAAATCATGGCCGCCTATTAAAATTAAAGCTTCGCAATTTAATAGAAAAAAGGTGTAAAATAAATAAAAATATAAGGTTTTAAAGGGTGTTTATAAAATATTGTGTGCCACTTTTTATAAAATCAAAATTGATACAAAAAGAAGGGGAATATAGTAAATGGTTAGTTTGATTTTCAACTTTGATGATGATATCTCGAAAACGAAACGTTGCCGAAAATATTTTTTCAGTAATCAGCGCCCCAAAAAACCCCGTATACAAATTTGGTCAAAATCGGAGAGGACAACTTCGAGACAATTACCAATTTTTAATAATCCACAGAAATACACAAACATTGTGGAAATCATCTAAAAGATAGTTAAGATTTGCCACTTTTCTCACTAATATTTCCTATGAAATTTTCATCTTCTGTTATTCATAATTGATATATTATTATTTATTCGGTTACCTAACGTTACGTCTTATAAGAAAGCACCTTATTTAAATATAAAAAATACTTACCTAAAGTTAAAAGACGGGTATGTTACCTTGAATTGCAAAGACAAAACCATACAACCTCAGTCATTTTGTTACGATATTATAAGTAACAAACAATAAACACAACATTATAGAGTCACAATTTAATAAACACTAATCACTAAAATAAGAAGGTTTTGATCAATCCAAAAAACGGTACTCCGGCTCTCATAAAATTATAATGTGTTGGCTAACTTCACACTGATTTATCAGTGTGAAAGTAGGCAACACATTAAATTATTTCGTGGAATTTTGTTATTGCGCAGAATCGGCGGGGCCAACTCTGACAGTTATTTTCATACTGGGCTGGACATTTTTTGATCGAATGGGCCATAGCATTGGGCTTCCATACACCTTTAAACTTCCTTGTTCAGAACATATTGGCATTTATTTTTAGTTGAAATTGTTGACATTTTTTCGGTTATACTTTTCTACGTACCGGGGCAGCACTTGGTGAACACAAAATTATAAAATATTAGTATCTAAAATGCCTGCGCAGCGCATCCAGACGGCCACCTTAACATGCATATAATAAGGCTTTTGGGTTAGTTGTGGTTAGCTGGTTGCTATTGTTAGTTAGCTGTATGCTAACCACAACAGTGCCGAAAAGAAGGAGAATATTTTGATGAGATGGATGTCTTATGACGTAAAGAAAAATATATCTTTATAAATTATCAATACTACTTTCCACATTATAAATACAGAAATCTGTTTTTACTTGATAGTTTGTTAACCCAACGCTAGATGATGCAAACTAATTGTAAAGTAATATTTTAGCTTCTCTTTAAAAGGGGGCACTAGCAATAACTTTATACCGTAGTAGACGATCTAATGATTATAGACCAGTGTTGACAACTCCTAAGTTTCCTTCGATTTATGGAGGAAAAATTATTTAGGGAATTTTTTTAGGGATTAAGAATTATGTTCTGCGTGCTAATTGGAGGGTAATTGCCAACGACTAGTCGTTGGATAATTGCCCCTCCTCGGCCAATCAGGTACGTACGTATATGTTCGAAGGTTTTATTTTCGCTTCCGCCAGACTCTTGTGTAACAGCCCTAAATGTTTTATGCTAATAGCTCAACGCCAGTGAATAAGTAAATTAAAGAAGATAGAGATAGAGAGAGAAAAGATATTACCGATTCTGTTTTGATTTAAAAATATAAACAAATTGATATTACATTATTTATTAACAATGATCGATTAGGATGGCAGTGTTTTGGCAGTAAAATATGTAAAATTTAATCAGTGTTTAACTTTTTTTTAACCTTTCACCCCCCCATTTACCAAAAATGAAACCTATTTACAACATAAAAGTGATCCGCTTATGTGGAGTAATGTTTATTCTTTTCTCAATCCTTCTATGTTACCTTTACTTTTTTCAGCACAGTATAAACAAACACACAAAAAAAAGTTTAAACCTGAAAAGGTTAAGAAGCAAACCTTTCATTCCTCAAGAACCCAATATTATAGTTAACGAGCGAATGGTACATCTAGACCTAAAAGGTGCTCCACTCAAGATTTCATACTACTCCAAGCTATTTCCTTTACTGCACAAACTGGGGGCTACTGGAGTGGTTATAGAATATGAGGATATGTTTCCTTACGAAGGGCAGATTTTAAACAATGTTGCTGCTTTAAATGCTTATTCGTTGCAGGACATTAGAACAATCAATTCTTTAGCTAAAGAACATCATTTGAAAGTGGTTCCTCTGATTCAGACATTTGGTCACCTGGAATTTTTGTTGAAGCTGGAAAAGTTTAAGGATTATCGGGAAGTGTGGTCGGTTCCTTCTGTTATATGTCCCACTTACAATAAGACATTGAGCCTTATTGAAGAAATGATTGAACAAGTTGTGGATGCTCATCCTGAGAGTGGTATGCTTCATATTGGATCAGATGAGGTATCACATTTAGGTAAAATATTTTTTTTTGTACTGGGGTAATGAAATATATAAAACATCCCTCTAGAATAATAGTAAGAAAAATAAAAAAGGTTAGTTTTCAGATATTGGGCATTTTAATATTAAAATTCGCATATCTGAAGAACCTTAAGAATTATAGAAATTAAATTTTAAACTGAAAAATGACAACACAAAATTAAATGTCTTAATTTTTTATTTAAAATAACTGTGTTTTACATAAAAAACCTTTTGTTGATATGTTTGCAATTTAAACTTTTTTTTATGTAAATTGTTTTAGTATTTTAACAAAACTGTACAGGGAACTTTAGATTAAGATGTACCTAATGTTTTTATCAACAAAAAAATAAGAAACTACCAAGAATATTTTAGACATGGGTTTATTAAAAAAAGATATTACCAATAAATTTTGTAAATAAAAAAATGGTAAATTTTCTATAGTTCTGAAAAATAACTATAGATTATCGACTAATGGTGTTCATTCGGTGTGTGGGTTAATAAAGAAAGTAAACTTTTCTTTTTCTTGTAGGTTATTTTTGTTTTTTTGTTATAGTAGAGGAGCCTAAGAGAGAATGTTCTTGACCCATGTGTTAACTGGATAAAACCCATTTTTTTGTTAATCTTACACATAAACAAGTGCATTTTGACTATATTGCCTATGAAAATATGGTCAAGACTGTTTTTAATTAAATTAACTTTAATCAACTTTTTTTTTTAAACTTTGACTATGTGATAACTAAACTAATTTTGTATAGATTGAAATTTTGAACTGCACAAAAAATGCCTAGCTGGTCTTGTCAGACTATCTGGCAAGCAGGTGCAAACAGGTAAGCTTTTATAAGTGACTATTATAATTTGAGAATAAAGATAACTAAATATAAAACGTGTTGATATACTCTTGCCAGTGAAAAAATATTCAAGTGACCTATTGTCAAGCTTGGAAGTTTATAATGTTACTAAAAATTAAATTAAAAAAATGGATAAAAAGTGTTTTGTGTGTTACCAAAAAAATCCTGTTATTGATTTTAATAATGAGACATTTAAAAACTGCTCATTAATGTTAAATTTTCGGAAGCGAAGAAATTTTAAATACAAGGATATTCAGCTAACCAAAGAATCTCTAAAATTTTTTGATTATCATTCCGTTTGTTAGGGTAAAACCACACTTGTCGGGCGATTCGCTCTATCTCTCTCGCGCGCAACTGCGTCATAAACTTCAAAGCTTGACAATAGGTCACTTAAACATTTTTTCGCTGGCAAGGGTATATCAACGCGTGTTATGTTTAATTAACTTTATTCTCAAATTATAAATCATAGTCACTTATAAAAACTTACCTGTTTGCACCTGCTTGCCAGATAGTCTTGACTAAAAATAAGCAGGCCTGACCAGCTAGTCATGTTTTGTACAGTTCAAAATTTCGATCTATAGAAAATTTATTTAGTTATCACATAGTCAAAGTTTAACAAAAAAGTTGATTAAAGTCAATTTTTTTAGGCCATATTTTGATAAGAAATATAGTCAAAATGCATGTGTGTAAGATTAACAAAAAAATGGGTTTCATCCGGTTAACAGATGGGTGAAGAACATTCTCTTCGGCTCTTAGACTATTATAATTTTGCTGGAGCTGTTGATATTTATTTAGTTTCTTTATTTTTATTTCTTTAAAAATATGACTTTAATAACTTTCTCTGCAGTATATGACATCTGAGCAACTTAAAAATGGAGACAACCTTTAATGATTTCTTAAAGTTTTGGTGTAATACAAAAACATTTTAAAATGTCTTTGTATAATTCTCTGGAATAGATATAGATTATATTTCCAAAAAGAACGCAGAAAACCTTATCGGGATATTGAAAAAAAAACAAAATTAAAAATTTAAAGTTTTTACTGTCAATCAAAAAATATTGGAAAATAATATATATATATATATATATATATATATATATATATATATATATATATATATATATATATATATATATATATATATATATATATATATATATATATATATATATTCTTTTTTTACTGTTATCTTCTCAGGTTATTGCCAACGCTGCATAAATCACATGCTCAACAATCACCTTTCAAAAAATCAGCTGTACCTGAGCCACATACAATCAGTTACCAAAATAATAAAAAAAATACCCCTCTTTGAAAATCCTGGCTTGGGATGATCATTTTCGAACTATGAAAATCACGGAAATTGAGCAAAGTCACGTTAAAAGACACATTGAGCCCGTTGTGTGGTTGTATAGTCAAGATGTATATGATGAATTGGGACCGAGTTTGTGGACTATGTATGCTGATGTCTTTCCTGACCTGTGGGTAGCTAGTGCTTTTAAAGGAGCTTCTGGTAAGTTGTGATAACCTGTTACTTATTGTGATAAGATGTTACTTATTGGTAATAGTATCAACAATTTTTAGGGAGTAATAAATATATTTCCGATGTGAACCATTATATCCAAAATCACAAAAGTTGGCTGTCTGTTATTGCTGAACACCAAAAGAAAATTAATTTTAAGGGGGATCAAAACAGGTTTTATACCAAATATAAAGGGGCATATGCCCTTTTAAAAAGTGGTTCATTAATGGGGTACAGGGGGGTTTAAATTTAATTTTCGAAATTGTTATTTCTTTATAACAAAGAAGTTTTAGATATCGACATGAAAAACAGGATCGGGGTTTCGGGGGGGGGGAATATTATTTTATTCTACTTTTTGATATAAAGTGATTTTTTACACATATTTAAACTGTTTCACAACTTTTTTTTTATTACCGTTTTTTTTTTTTATGGAAGTATTTGATAGAGTGATGATTTTTTTAAAAAAAAAGGTGTACTACATTTATTTGGTTTTAAAAAACGTTTTTTTCATTTAAACATTTTTTTGCAATTAAAAAAAATTTTAAACTAAATTGAGATAACATGAAAAAGGATAAAATAATGGAATCATTTTTTTTGGATTAAGGGGAAAGCAGAAAGAATGGTGGACATTTTATATGTTAAGGATTCCCCTTTTTTTTAATCTTAATTTAGGTTAACTATTTTTTTGAATTTTAAGTTTTTTTAATTTTTAAAACCGGTTTTGTTAAATGTTTTACCCTTTTTTCTAAAAACAAAAATTTTTTAAAATAATTTTATAAAAAAAAAAATGAAAGTTTTTTTTTAAATTTTCCTGAAAAGGTGAAAGGTGTTAATACCATTTTAAAATTTTTAAAAAATGTTTAATAGTGAATAAAAACATTTAAAAATTTTTTTCAAAAAAATTTAAAAAAAAAAAATGGTTAAGAAAAGAAAATTTAAATAAAAAATTTTTGGGGAAAATTTTTAAAAAATTTTAATACATTTTAAAAAAATGGCCATTTTTTAATTTGTATAAAATTATTTTAAAATATTAATTTCTAATTTAAATTAACAACTCATTATTGTACTAGTGGGCGG
>JAHBCN010018207.1:0-17273 GCA_019359885.1 Listronotus oregonensis
GGTATAACAGGAAGTGGCATATTTTGAATATAGTCAAAAACTATTCCACCAACATCATTACGCTCATGACACAAAGTAGTAATTTCTTTAAGTTTGGAGTAAAATTTGTTAGCCCTACGCTTATGGACCATTAATTCAGCAGCGGCCACTCTCTTCGCGTTTTCTTCAAATTTTGGTCTTTTAGCTTTACGCCTAATTCTTCGCATTGACTACAAATCAACTTGAGGCCTTCCAAATTTCAGTGCAAAGTTCTTTTTAAAAAAATTTTAAATAAAATTCATACTTGACTGTATTTCTTAACCCGGGTATAATTTTACAAACAGATTATACATAATCTTGACGTTTAGAGCTGAATCAAGATAGGAACTTTTTAGAACTGTAGTGAGAAGTTTTACGGGGAAACGATTCAATATGTTGATGTATTTTGGCAAAAACCTGGTTTTAAAACGTGCGGTCGATTATTTTTACCACGTAGATCTCTAGGCGAATTCTGAGCAATTAACAATCTATTTAGTCGTTGTAGCCTAGAATTTGATATTGAATGCAGACTAAGAAAAGCTGCCTTGAAAACCCCGTTGTCTTTCTAAATTATTATTCCGAATGTAATATGAAAAAGTCACATCCCTGTGTTTCTTCCTATCTTTTCCATCTAGTCGCCTCCTAGTACTTGCGTACATTCCATTAATCCATGCAAATAGACGTCCTGTTCGTTTTTTAACCTTTCTCGTATAACTTCCTTAAAACTGCTTCTTTTTCATTCTCGTAAATTTCGACATGCATTTATTTTTACATCTGAAAAACCAAGGAATATTATTACAAACCGTTGCTAGAATAATAATATTATCTAACTTACGTGCGTCTTCTTTCACAGCCCTTTTGTCGACTATTTTTCCGGTTTTAGTTGTGTATTGATGTCCAAGAAGACGAGCCTTTTTTCTCTCATTTCGCTTCCATTTTTCAGGACACTTTTTTTTTTTTTATTTTCCCCCCTTTTATTGGTATCAGAACTTTCCCGTTAGACATTTTAAATTCGTACAGTTTAAGACAAAATATGAAAAAGCAGTTACACTCCAAGAAGTCTGTGAGCGAACTGAAAACTGAAACTAATAATAATAAAAGCAGACAATTGACACATAACCTCAGGGCTGTCATGCGCCCCTGTTGGGTGGAAGAACGATATAAAAGCTGGAGTTATATTGTTATTACACTAACGTAAAAATTTTATATTTTGAGGGGCGTACATGTTTTGGTTTTTATACTGTTTTTTACCAGGACACATTTAGTGTTAAAGATCAGTTTGGGTATCTTGGTTTAAAAACGCATTTTTTTGGGGTTATATCGTTTTTCCACTCACCGATTCAAATAACATTTAATCAATAAACTGTACTTAAAATAAAGCAAATCAAAAGTATTAGCTGCTTCCTTTGTGTGTGTTTTATTAAAATTATATAGTCAGACGAAACGAGATCCAGTATTAAAAGAAAATATTCAACTATAAAAAAAAAAAATAAATTAGATGCCTTTCACAAAGTAAATCTAGCCAAAAAAACCCTTTAAAAATTTATTAGGTTACTTGAGAACTTTAAAGGGATAAACCCAAAAAAGGGTTTCTTATTTTAGCGTCCCTTATACTCTTGGTATTAAAGTTCTATCCAGCGAGAGATAATTTTTTAAAAAAAAGGTTTATGAGCGGCATTATTTTAAAAGCTTTTCCCGGTTTCTGGACGATTGGGCCAATTAAAAATTAAAAAAATTTTTTTTTTTTTACCAAAAAAAAATTTTTTTTTCTGCTAGGCAGAATATTTAATTTATAAAAACTTAAAAGGAATATTTAGTACTTTTAATTAAACTAAATATAATAATATCGTTTCACAATATATATATATATATATATATATATATATATATATATATATATATATATATATATATATATATATATATATATATATATATATATATATATATATATATATATATATATATATATAAAAAAAAATTAAAAGGTTACTTCACACAAATCCTTTTTTTTTAAAATTCCAAAATTTTAAAAGGTGTCAAGGGTCCAGGCTGCTACCTAATGCGTTTTTTCTTCCAATCTACTTGTTTAAAAATGTTTTGTATAAAAATGTCCCCCCTCTCTGATATAATATGCCCATATTGGGGGAACCATATATTTTTCAAGTTAATTTTTAATTTTTTTATAATCCAGGTGATAGCCTGATGTTCCAAAAAAAACTAATTAATTTTGGCTATTTAAGCTGCCCTTAAGAAAAAAGAACCAAATGTTTCCCCCAATTTCCAAACATCCATATTTTAGAAACTATACAAAATAAAGTTCTGGCATTAAAAGTTATAGAAACATCTTAATAAAAAAAAACCTAATACTATTTTTTGATAACAAATTAAATAAAAAAAGAAAAAAAAGGGAGATTACGATTTTTTTAAAATATTTGATTTATTATTAATTAATTATAACACCTTTCCCCCTACCCGCCTATGGACGTCAAAATAAAACCGTTTAATTTTCAATGTTTATTATTAAATTTTTTTCCAAGTTGACATATTTTTATGACATTTGTATCCCCCTTTTTTTCAAATGCGTTATTGTTATTCAGTAGAAAAAATCTGTTTTTTTTTTATTTTTGGCTAGAAATATGATTGTATTTTAACTTTAAATAATAATTAAATAATACTTCATTTAAAATTTTTTTAAAAAATCCACCCAGTTGTTTCAAACGAATTTATTACAAATTTATTATAATACCACATACCTTATTTTAGCACAGAAATTAAATTATTTACCCCTTAAAATACAAAATCAAGCACGAAACCCCTTTTTATTATCATTGCTTTATGTTGATTTTCGCACTAACCAGAACAATACAGGAAAAATTACTTTTATTGTTGGCGAAAAAAATTGAAAAAACGCTTATAAAGCTGCTCTTTTAAATAAGGTTTAACAATTAATTTTTTTATATTTTTTAAGATGTTTAAATGAAATGTATGAAATTTTTTTTTCTAAAACCTACCCTAACCTAGCCTTGCTCCTCGGACCTGTAAACCAGTGCGCGAGAAAAAGAAAGAATAGCAGTATAATTTTTTTTCCTGCTTCATATGTCTGATTGGTCGGCCGAAAAGGGTATTTACCCCGCCCCCAATCAGCACGCAGACCGGGTGAATACCCCTCTTCGCAGGTCAATCATGACAAGGAGCCAAGGAAACGTTATATAGCTATTTTTTTCTTCTCTCTCGCACACTTGTTCGCCAACACGCTTTAAATGCTATTTAGCGCCAAGTCGCGATAAATGGCAACGCATCAACAATAATGACCAATAAAATTCTATTTATGACGTTTGCACCAACAATTTTGAAACCCTAAATTACTAAGTAATTCTTAAAATTGCTAGTGAAAACGGCCATTATATTGTACTAGCAAGTATTTTTCCTTCTGAAAAGGAATTTGGGTCAAAATTGAGCAGATCACATCTAGTTTCCAACCTAAACCAACAGGTCTAAATTACCAAAAATTCACGAAAAAATACCATTATAAAAAGATATTTTTTTTTATTTTTAGAGGTATATTGAATAAAAAAGACCAATTAAAATAAAAATTAACGCCCAGAATTGATGTCCCTCGCGGCGTTTTTTTTTTAACCTTAAAATCTACATTAAAAATTATTATTTCAAAAAAACTTTTTTGAAAACTAAAGAAAATAAATAACCTATATCTAACGCCAGATTTCTGGCCAGTGTCTTTCAAAATCTCTTTCGCCATATTACATCCACCTCTTTGAATTTTACAAATCTGTCCCCGGATCTGGGATTAACGAATCAGAAATTTTTTAAATGTTTGGTGCACCATGTTGGACCCGCCATCTTTAATTTTTTTAAAATCTCCGTACACCAAATTTGGTATAAATCTGTTATTTCTTGGAAAAATCATTATTTTTAACATTGATTTTAGGTGCCAATTCAATTGTGAGGGTAGTTTTTTATTTTTCATATATTTTTTTTGGATATATATTTGGAACTTTATATAAATATGTATTTTTTTGGATATTTTTTTATGAATTTTTTAATTTTAGATCTGTTTTTTGAGGTTAGAAAGTGTGTTCAAATTTAGTCTTGGATTTGTGTTCCCGAGAAAAAAATACTTCGAAATTCCATATATTGCATATAATAGAGTACACTTTTTTGTATGGGTGTGTAATTATATTAGAAAAGCAATCAATAATAATTACTTATACAAAAAATAGTAAAATATAAAACTCTTGACTTTGAGATCATTTATAGTTATAACCCTTTAAAGCATAAATCCTTAAAAATGTTATCCTCAAAATAGTGCACAAAAGCTGGCCTAATGCCTATTTCCATTTCAGTCCATCCATTTATTTTGCTGTTGTTTATCGTTTATTTTGCGTCTTGCAATAATAAGTTAATTGAAGGTCAGGATTTGACAAAATTTGGCCCAAAAAAAAAGCTGTTGAGGCCTTGTTAGAAAGTACTGAAATGGCAGGTATTTAGAAATCTATGCCATTTTTCTTTCATTTTGTCCAACAAATTGTAATTAATTATGAAATAAGACATAAGGCCCCACTTTACAAAGAACTATTGCGTTGCAATATAAGGCCAAATATAATAGAATTGATAAATAAAATTTTTAATAAGTATATAAAAAAACCTTTTTAAATATTGTTTGCAATTCCTTTTAGAATATTTACTTTTATATAAAAAAGATAAACCAAATTTTTTTAACTGTACCACTTAAATGTTTTTGCTCTAAAATTTTGTAATATTAATTTTAATTTTAAGGGTGCTTAGCAGTTAAAACGCTTCTTAATCCTCGTCAAGCCGACCGTCCTAAGCGATTAGCTGTTTTTTGGCCAGAAATAATTAGCCAAAAAATATTTTACAGGGCAAAAGTTACGATGAATTATGCACTTTACTCGGGAAAATAATACATATTAAATACCTTTGTAAGCCTTTAACATATTGCAGCTTAATGTTAAAAAAGAAAATTCCTAACAATTAAATTTTTTTGCTAAAAATTGGTTACTTTTTAGATGTAAATAGGCCTACGCAAGAGATTTTTTAAACTGTAGCCCATCATTTATGACTAAAAAACAAAAAATATAAATTATGTAAATTAAATTAAATTAACCACTTTTTTTTCACTTTAAAAATATAAATAATTTTATTAGGATAATAAAAATTTAATAAAAAATGAATTACAAGTATAAGCATCAACTATTACAGTCTGGCAGAAAATATCATGAGCAACAAAATACCTTTCCCGAACTTAAAATAGTTATTTTCCTAAAATGCGCAAAGTGAATTTCCGCCGTCAAAGCAGTTAGACGAACGACGCGAAAAGGAGTTCGGATAAGCTTTAAGTGCGGAAAAGTCACTTTGCGCAAGTATTAGGAATAATACTTTTTCTACTTGCGAATACTTTTTCTAGGGGCGTTTTATTAAAGAATATGATTATTAGAAATATCCGAATATTTCAGTAAAAATTAAAAATTCAAAGTAAATAATTAAATTTTTATTTTAACTGATTATACAAAAAAAAACTATTATTAATTATTATTAATAATATTAATGTTAAAAGTACAATTAGTTGCATGTTGAAGGTTTATGGCCGATTTGAAATGATTTCTTAGGAACGTCGATGATGGTTCGCTGCTCGATGTTCAGACAAAATCTTGTGTTTTAGCTGATTGAACAGCGTCTGTGGAACAGGACATTTCATCTGGCTTCTTGAGAGTTTTTGGCTTGTTGCAGTTTAATTTTTTTTTTACTTAAACCCTTTTTGTAGCTTGTTGATTCTCCAATGTATCCCTCGGCTACCGTTGTCGATTTCCAACCGCCTAACCGCTTTATATCTATGAGTCCCTTTCCGGAATTTGCAAGTAACGTTGCAGAAGATCGCCGGAAGCTGTGGCCGGTATATAGCTCTGGATTCGGCAACTTTAAAAATGCTGCTATCTCAGAAGGCATCTTCCCAAATGTATTGATCCCAACGCATTGTTGTGTGCAAATTCCCCTTTTGAAATATACGAAAAACCGTTGATGTGTTGTCGGTGGCCGTAATGCTGTATACTTCCGATATAAGAACAAATACTTTCCGTCGTTGATCTCTTCAGACCGGACGAAAGTACGTAAGGTATAGTTTTTTGCGTCTGGAATCTTCACAACAATTAGGTTGCCTTTGTCCTCGATGACGGATGTTTTCATTTTTGCGAGCTCTTCTCGTCTGCAGGCGCCAGCAAGTCCGAAAATGGTCGCAATTTTTATCAAAAGATATATTTCATCAGGTGCTTCATTAATAAATGTAGATATTTCTTCTTTTAAAAAATCCTTGACTTTTTTGGCCGAAAGCCTACATTTTGTTTCTTAATAAATGCTGCTAACTTATAAAACTTGCGATATCTACATTTTTCTTGATCTTTAAAAAATTTTTCAGCATGGAGTATTTCGACCATAGAGTATTTGGACTAAATTCCTTGCTTAATTTGAGAAAATAGGCTAAAAGTACCTCCTCTTTCAAAGTTCTAACGCCTTTTTCTTTACACCGTGTTTCAAATGAATTATACTGTTTCTCGTACTTTTCTTTTGATTTTGCCGGCAGGAGCTCTAAGTTGGCCAAATTTGCGGCCTTTAAAACATCGTCTGGCAATTCTTCCTCCTTTCTTAGAAACTTATTTTAAACTTTTTACCGAATTTTCTGATGCTTCCGTGACATTAGAAAATGTTTGTACTTGGTTGCTGCAGCAACAAGAAAAATTCTTTGATTTTTTATTGTTTAGCATGGTGTCTATGAAATACATGGTGCATGGAAAAATATTAAAATGATAATAAAGAAAATTGATATGGGATATTTACTAAGCGCCAAATGTATCTAAAATTCAATAAAGCACAATAAAAGAATATGTAGAACCCTTTTTTTTAATATTATTTCATCCAGAAGTTATTAATACATTAAAAAATCGACTATAAATACGGCAAATATGCAGAACGAAAATGCGTGCGCAAAGTTATACTTTGCGCACTCATTTGCGTGCGCAAAGTAAGTACTTTGCGCATGAAAGTAGAAAAAAACTGTTTACCCCTATTTTTTTACAAAAAAAAAATGTTTTTGAGAATATTGTAAATATCTTCCATAGTTTTGTGGCGGATTTATGTTTTTGTATGTTTTCTTTGGGATACTCGCCTTACTAATTTTTTGAAAATGGGACCTCTTCGGTCCAGGCCTCGGGGTATAACGAACTGAGCCTGCTCAGCCCTTTCTTGCAGATCGAAGAAGAAAAACCTCCTAAAAAAGACCCAAAAATTAAATTTATTAATCCCCGTTTCGGTGGCAAGTCGGTCACCGTTGTCAGGATTAAATTAAAAGAAAAAATTAAACCAAATTTTTAAAAAATTTTCTTTAAAAAGTTAGGAAATTCTGATAGCTTCTCACTTTTTATGATGTTTTGTCAAAAATGACATTAGGTTAATTAACTGGTATATTTATTGTCCAACTTGGCGAAAGAACCAAACTAAACATAAACTCTATTCTTGAACTATTAACTTTTTGCGTAAAAACAACATATTTTCAATATACCACTGACTTTTATAAACAAATTTCTGGCATGGCAATGGGTTCACCTTTATCACCATTATCAAGTAATATTTTTATGAAAAATTTTAAATTTAATTTTGTACAAAATTATGATTATAAACCCTTAAATTGGTAGAGATATATAGATGACATTTTTTCTAGTTATCAACATGACGAATATAGTCTAAATAATTTTTTAGCACACATTAATACACAAGAACCCATTATTCATTTCACTTTGGAAAAAGAACAAAACTCACAACTTCCTTTTCTTAATATTCTAATAAAAAAAGGTGTTAATAATTTTGAAACTAAAATTTACACAAAACCTACACATACGGGTACAAAGAGATACTTAAATTTTAACTCTTATTAATAATGGTAAAAAAAGGAGTTGTAAAAAGTATTTTTGATAGAATTAAAATAATTTGTTCTGAACAAAACAAAGCAAACGAATAAGAATTTTTAAGAGATATTTTAGTTCAAAATAATAATCCTCTTGATTTTATAAACAAATGCTTTCTAAAATTTAAACAATCAAATTAAAGACCTATTACAAATCTATTTTTACCATAAATTTCTGGCTTATTAAATAAAATTCACCAAAAAGGTATTAAATTTAGTATTCGTATTATCTTTAGAACACAAAACCATGCAAGATAAATGAAAACACAAAAAATATTATTTATAACATCCCTTGTAAATGTAATAAATTTTATATAGGTGAAACTTCCAGACCATAAGCCAAAAGCATAAAAGAATATAGAACATACATTAAAAATACAAAATTTCACAAATCAAAAACCTGTTAACTACGCATTTGATAATATCCACATAATAAACTGGAATGCTTCTAGCATTTTAGCAATAGAAAACATAAAAAAGAAAAGTGCATTTATGCTATTAATTAAGGGTAAATACATAGCATCAATATCTCTTAATTTAAATAATATATGGTTACCTATTCTTGATGCTGAAGTAAATTCACTATACTATACTATAAATATACCAGTCAAATAAACTAATGTCATTTATGACAAAACTTAAAGTAAAAAGCTATCAGTATTGTCTAAGTTTTTAAAGAAAATTTTTTAAAAAATTTAGTTTAATTTTTTTCTTTTAATTTTATCTTGACAAGGTGGCCAACTTGCCACCGATACATGGATTGATAATATTGATTTTTGTTTTTTTTTTTGGGGTTTTTCTTGTTTTTTGATGCAGGCGATCTGCAAGTTCATAGGGGTTAGGGTTTTTTACCCTGTTACCCGGATTCGGGTATTCCCGGGTATATTAAATTTTTAGTACCCGGGTACTATTTCATTGTTAGACCCGGGTACCCACTTTGATCCAAAAATTCATCAAAATTTTCAGAAAATTATAACTAAGTAGCGCCTTAAAAATAATATTAGCAAATTTGCACTACACACAATTAAAATAACTCTAAAGAAGGCGTTGAGTTTTTTACAAAAATGCAGTAAATTGAGGTTAGGTTTGGTTATGTCGCCGTATTTTGTTTTTTTTTTCGTTGGAGTTTGGTTAAATAGTTTTATTTCTATTATTTTTATAGGAATATAGAAAATATTTGGTTTGCAATTCTAATACTGTTTGGTAAACGGTGAGTAATTGAATTAAATATTATTTATACAAAATAAAAAAAAATATTTAGTGGATAACCTATAAATTTTTACTAAACGATAGTTTACTTTTCGTAGGCAAAATGGCTAGACCTGTTTCTGGAGTATGGAACTATTTTAAAAAAAATACAGAATAAGGAATCAGTACAATGCTCAATTTTCCCAAAAATATTATCCTATATAGGCTCTTCAACAAGTGTTTTATTAAAATATTTAGATTAAGTACATAAAATAAAGATCGAAAAACAGAACTTTACGTGCGAAAAAGAAGTGCCATCAACACGTCTTCTTAATCTAAATCTGAACAAAGTTTAAGCCGGGTTTAAAACAGACCGCGTTTTTTTCGACTTTGTACTAAATTTTCCGAAATTGTTTCATTTTTTAACATAACAAAAAGTTTTAGTGATAAAATGTATTTTTAGTAGACCTCAAAGTAGCTAAATGGTGTGTCTTTCACCATGAGGCAAAGACGGCCCCTCTTCGTCTTCGGCATAGGAGACGAGGACATAAGACTACTCAAGAATAGGTCAATGAGGTTGAGCTACGCGTTCACCCTCTAACTTTGAGAGCCAGAATGGAGGCGGCGGCGGGGACTACTGGTGGCGTCGAGACCTCTGCAGCAGTGCAGGTCGGCGATGCCACCACTGCCGCCACTGCTGCCACTCCCGCCCCAACGACCGCTGAGGAGATGGTGGTCGACGACGAACCTCAGGGACTGATGTCGAGCCGCAATCTGTGGCGTACGATAGCGTTCCTAGAGGGAACGTCGAGACACCAACCCAAGGTGACTCAGACTGTGGGTCGAGACATCGGCCTCCAGTGACAAGACGCTCACTCCAACTGAGCAAAACTAAAGAACTGCTACCTACACCCTCATGGCTAACAAGGCAGCAGTTACTAAACAGGTAAGATTTATACAGTGTAACTTGCAGCACAGCAGGGCAGCAACGGCAACATTGTGCCAACGCCTTGATGGGCTGCAGGATACAGTAGCACTGATCCAGGAACCCTGGAGAAATCAAACCAAGATATTAGGCTTAGGCAAACTAATGGGTAAAATTTTTAGCTTTCCAAGCAATAGTCAACCTAGGACAGCCATTTACATCCCTAGGTCATTTCGAGGTCATCCGCTTATACATCTTTCCACCTCAGACGTCACTGCAATCAGGATGGAATATGTTACGAATGGCCAAAAGAAAACCATTGTCCTGGCTTCAGTATACCTCCCCTCAGATGCAGTCACACCACCACCTGGGAAAGAAATGGAGGATCTGGTAGAATACTGCCGCAAACACAGTTTGGAGCTTGTTATGGGCTGTGACTCTAACTCACACCATATCAGCTGGGGCAGTAAGGACATAAACACTAGAGGTAAGTCACTTTACGACTTTATCATAACACATAATCTAAGTATTATAAATCAAGGCACCGAGCCCACTTTTGTGAACTCGCGCTGTCAAACTAGAATTGATATCACTTTTAGCACCACTAGTATATCTAACTTAATACAAAACTGGCAGGTATCTGACGAAGCTTCAATGTCAGACCACCGCTGGTTAACGTATGAAATAAACTTTTCTGTAACAACATCTACACTAATCCGGGATCCTCGAAAAACAGATAAGGTACGATACCACGAGCTGTTGGTAGAGGAACTGCGGTATGTAGAAACTAAAACACCCAAAACACACAACGATTTGGAAATGTACTCCAATACAATCCGAAACGCAATGCTAAAGGCCTATAAAGGCGCCTGTCCCATGAGGTTGGTCAAGAACGATGATACAGCCTGCCCTTGGTGGTGCCAAGAACTAGATCACCTCAAAAAGAAAGCCAGGAAAGCTTTTAACAAGGCTAAAACAACCAAACTCGATGAGGACTGGGAACTGTACAGATCCCTCCTCAAAGAATACAAAAAAATCATAAGACAAAATCAAAGAGCGGCCTGGACATCCTACTGCGAGGAAATTGAAGATTTTTCTGATGCAGCTAGGCTTCAAAAAGCTCTTAATAAAGATCCATATCAATGTATAGGAAAATTGAAAAACGAGGATGGTTCCTACACAACCAACCTTGAAGAAAGCATCAACTGTCTGGTTGCTACACACTTTCCGGGTTCCACCACTATAAAATCAGCAGACACAGAACATGTGGACGTGGATGTAGAGGTGACACCCAAAACGAAGACTGGAAATTGCCTCAAAAATCATTGATGAGGACAAGGCCCGTTGGGCCATCACTGGCTTCTCCCCTTCAAATCACCGGGACCGGACGGCGTATATCCAGCCCTACTTCAGTGGGGAATGGAGGTGCTGCTTCCGCACCTGGTGGGTGTCTTCAGGTCATCACTGGCCCTAAAGCCATCCCGAAGGCCTGGAGAGAAGTCAGAGTTGTCTTCATACCAAAACCAGGGAAGGCTGACTACAGTCTCCCTAAATCATTTAGACCAATCAGCCTTACATCATTTCCCATGAAAACCATGGAGCGGCTATGCGAAAGATATATCAGAGATGTAGTGATTATCAATAAACCCTTACACTCAAACCAACATGCATACACTACAGGCAGATCAACGGAGACAGCACTATACGCAGTCTCAAATAAAATCGAAAGATCAATGGACTACAAGGAGTCCGCCTTAGGTGTATTCGTAGACATAGAGGGGGCGTTTGACAAAACGACCTTTACCAAAATATCAGACGCACTTGCTGACTATCATACCCCACCAACAGTAAATGGATGGATAATGAATATGCTCTCTAAACGAGTAATAGAAATAAAGGCTGACGATGTTAAGGTCAGGAGCAAGGTAACAAAAGGCTGTCCGCAGGGAGGAGTACTCTACCCTTACTATGGAACATGGTTCTAGACAGCCTCTTGCGACGCCTTAACAACGAAAACCTATACACGATAGCATAGCGGATGACGTGGTCATTTTGCTAACAGGCAAATTCCTGAATGTAATCTGCGATAGAATGCAACATGCCCTTAAAAAGTTGGAACAGTGGTGCGTTGAACACGCTCTATCTGTAAATCCCAAGAAAACAGAAATGGTTCTGTTTACAAAGAAAAAGAAACTAGGAACCTCAGAGCACCCGTTCTTTTCAATACAGAACTGAGCTTCTCAACAGAGGTCAAATACCTTGGTATTACCTTTGACAGTAAGCTAACGTGGAATTCTCACTTGGAGAACAGAATAAAGAAAAGCATATATTGCTTTTGATCAATGCCGCAGAACCATGGGGAAAAACTTGGGGATTCTCTCCCAAAGTAGCCCATTGGATCTACACGGCCATAATAAGACCCATGGTAACTTACGGTTCCATAGTGTGGTGGTCCAAAACAGAACAGATTACGGCAAAACATAAGCTAGATCAAATTCAAAGAATAGCATGTTTAAACATCACAGGCGCTATAAGGACTAACCGACTAGAGCTATGGAGGTGATATTGAATCTCACCCCTTGGATATATTTGTAAGGGAAGCGGCTCTGATGACTCTAACACGCCTTCGCATGGTCGGTCTAGACACTAATGTAGGCACTGGCTTAACTGGACGACGCTTGTGGAGGGATGTTACAAGGGAACTTCCAATTCTACAGGCAAGAGCGGACTCAGTTACAGCAAGGTTTGTTTTCAATAAACCCTACACAATTAACATAAGAGGAACAATACCAATAAAAAGGGGAGTCTAAAGGAACCATTAGCCTGTACACTGACGGCTCTAAGACCAAGGTGGGCACAGGCTGTGGTATACTCACCAACCATAAACCTGAAAATCGGATGGACAATGGGCGCCGAACCCAGCGTGCTTCAACTGAACGACAGCCATAACCATAGCGGCTTACGAAATTAAAAGCCGCAACATCGCCAACCATACGATCTGTATTTATACAGACAGTAGGCAACATTACCCTAAAAGACCACGAATTACTTCGGGACTAGTACTAGAATGTCATCAAGCCCTGACTAACATCTCTCTAAAAATGTGGTCAACCTAGCCTGGATCAAGGGACATGACATATCCCAAAGGTAATCATACCGCTGACTCGTGGCCAGGGCGGCTGCGGGACGGAAACTAGTTGGTCCCGTCCCCACCACTGGACTGACAACAGCAGCGATTAAAGACATCATTAAAGAATACTCCCATCGACTGTTTAAAGGGAAATGGGATGATACTACAAACTGCAATTTTGCAAAAATAATGTTAAGCTATCCAGACGAGTCAATAGCGAAAAAAAACCTTATGATGTCCAGAAGAACCTCCGAACACTAACGGGCGTTCTAACTGGCCACTGCGGGGCTCGAGGACACCTATTTAAAAGGGTCTAACGAACACGGGATTATGTAGAGGCTGTGAACAGGAGGTGAGACCGTGGAACAAAATTCTTTGGGGTTGTCCCGCCCCACATTCGAACGGAACTCCATGCTGGGCACAATTGACCATTCCCGGGAAATTAGGGAGATTCCACATAAAGATGTCGTCAACTATTTTAAATCAATAGGTTGGACGACGCAGGAATCTCCCGCCTGACAAGAGGAAGCACAAAGGACCTACTGAGGAAGGGCAGGGTATACTACCACCCTCTAAACATTCAGATCAGAGATGTATTTTTAGTTTTTAATCAGTTTATAAAAACAAGACGTTTAACTGTGTGTGATTTTTAATTTTCATCTGTGTCAGAGAAGAAAGAATATTTAGTTATATTTTGTTATTGTATAACAGAATTTATTATAGAAAACGTCATTTATTCCTAGTTAGTTAATGAGACCAAGACTGTTTAACTTGAGACTGATTGTACTATAAGTTAAGGAGACTTACCGACTTTTACGAATTACTTCACTCTTTCGAAATAAAATAAAACATGATTATAAAAAATTGTCCCTTTTTCTGCGAAAATTGCAAATACCCGGTACCCGGGTATACCACGGTATATAAAAAATAATACCCGATACCTTGGTATTAAAAAGGGTCGGGTAAGCAAAAACCCCCCTAATAGGGGTCAATAGGGCTGAGCAGACCTTTCCCGTTATACCCCGAGACCTGAATTGAAGAGGTCCTGTTTTCCAAAAAAGGCGAGTATCCCAAAAAAAACATACTGAGAATATTGTACATAAAACCACCCGCGAAAACATTGGTTTTTTTTCAAGGAGATCAAATACATATTATGGATTTATCGTTTTAATCATTATTTTAATGCATACAAAATTTAGTTGGAGAGGCCACTACACATGTTTTATAAATGGTTTAATTCGAGTAGAAATTTCACATTATTGCCAATTGGTAAACCGCAGAAAAACTGATTGGCTTTTTGCAAATATTTTTGAATTCATACGAGTATAATTAAGACGCTATTGAAATTTCAGAGTAAATCAAACATTTTTTATTTTTGACAATACAACTTTGGGGTGGTTTGGCCAACTTAACGTTCGAATGGTCTTTGCTGGCTTTTTAATCAAACACTTTTATTGACAAAAAAATCAAATCTTTTCTGTATGGACAGAACCTGTTGTACCCAAGTAGGTCAGGCAATCATTGATTACTTACTCATCTATTCTAACTATGTGAAAGTTTCTACCCAAATTAAACACTTTAAAAACATGTTCATGGTCTCTTGGACTGATTGGAAAAACTTAAACTTTCGAAAAATACTAGGCAACTGTTTAAGCCTATAGAATGCATTTTAGAGCCCGTACAAAAAATGTTTCATTAACTTTTCTTCTTAAAGTCCAAAATGGCAATTATAGGTGCAGTAAAAAAAATAGCCACCCTGACTTGTTTGTCCAAGAAAATATTAAGGTCTTGTTTTTAACTTTAAAGATAACACTTGGCACGACTGCATCTGCCTAAAGTTCTATGCTGTTCTAGTGTTTTGAACAAATGTTATAGATTATAAAAAAATAGTGGCCTTAATGACATTAAAAAAATTATACTAAATCTTTTTACTAATTTTGTCATATCCTTGCCCCCTAATATCCTGCAAATTTAAACCCAAATTATTAAATTTTCCAATTATATTTTAGACATTTGTTTTTCTGTGGACCTAAAACATAACTGATCACAAGAGTTTTTGCTTCACCTTACTAATGTCAGGAGTGCAATCTAAAATTATAGAATAGTATTTGGCCTTTTTTATTTCATTAATTTCATTAAAAACCAAACAACTTTAGCTAAGCATTTTACTGATTCCTATAGTTCTTAAAAAATTCGTACCAATGGTTTTTTAGCGTTTAATTCTTTGGGAAGCCGCATTTTTAGTATTACAACACTTTTAATCTTTGATTTAGTTCTAGCCAAGATTTTTTGGCCTAAATATGATTTTTGAAATTTCGTGGTCTTTTAAAGTTTCAACAAGATGCTTCCAACTTTTTTAAAAATCTCTTTTTAAAGGGAACTGATCACACAGCCGAAACTTTTTGAAAAGCAATAAACGCAGTTTTTAAATGGAGTAAACTAGCCGTTCTTAAAACTTGCTCTATTGCTTAAAATTCTATTATAATAATTTTGGCTAAATTTTTTACCAATGTCATCGAAAGGAAATTTATAATTATATAATGGCTTAGGTGGACCTTGCCTTACCAAATAGGTTCTTTCATCTCCCCAAAATTCTTGAACACAATGCTGGATCCATACTTAAGATTGTAAAGCGCTTTTTGTAGGTGCAAGGTTGTCAATTGTAGTGCTTTTATTTAATGCGGGAGTAGTGCCAGTTTCAACTGGTTTGGAAATATCGTCCATTTGTTGGCCATCTTCACTCTCTGGCGATCTTTTTACTAATTTAAATTTTGTAAATAGGGCAAAATAATGTTGAGTCTGCCAGAGTATTTCCTTTCCCCATTAACAATAACATTTTTAAGTCTTGTGGTAACAAACTGCCTTTTACTGAACTAAAGACAACGGCATTAGTATCCCAAAATTTGGCATGGATAAAACATGGTGGTTACGCCATCCACCATTTCTGACAAACTTATGTAATATATAATATATAGTAACATTCAGCAAGAACCAACAGCACAGTATTTAGTGATATTAAGTATGTAATAGCAAACAGTGTTTTTTAAAATCTACTTTACGATGTGAATTACGTAATTTGTTTTTCCTAAGTCATCTTTAAAACAAAAACTGGTGCCATGCTAAGTTTTAATAATTCCTTTTATTATAAAGAAATATCTTATTTAATAAATACGTAAACGCAAAGAGTCTCCTATTTACAGACTACCTTTAATTAAATTCTTATCATATAAATAATTAATTTTATTAAACAAACTTAAAGATGTTACTTGCTTAAAGGGTTTTTTAAAAAATAAGTGAACAGGATAATTAATTTAACAATTTCATAAATATGTTTGTTTAAAAAGAAAATAGCTATTACCACCTGTTTAACATTACGGAAGTATTTATTACTCATATTCCCCACAGGTTTACTCGTACATTCTACTCTAGGGAATTTTTACTGTGTTACGCTTTTCTAGTTTAAAAAGAATCTCAAGAGAATCCTGTTTCTACTTTTCAAACGTTTTACGTTTTTCTGGACGCAGAATTGGTAAATCACTACTTATTAGGGGACATAGAAAATTTCAAGGTAAATGTAATTACACGTAAGACCGTAGATTAAAATATTTTCTAGCTTTTTTATGTATAAAGTCGTAACTTTTTTTTTTTTGGTAATGGCGAAAAATACCCGATCTCATGATTTTTTTTTTTCTTTTTTTGGGACTTATGGTATCGGATATCTTCATACATTTTGTCTTTTCCTCCCGTGCGTCTATACAGTGTGTCCAAAAATTTGGGGGGGAATGTATGGGAATCTTGAAAACCACGATAGATAAAAATCGATTAAAAAGGGAAAGTTTTGGTCAATTATGTTAAAGCAATCCCGTCTACTAAAGGGTTTTTTCTATTAGGTTTTTGAGAAATTTTTAAAAAAACCTAAACAGCATTTTCAAAAATCGGCCATATTTTTTTTATAAGTGAAAATTTTTCAAATCTGTAAAAACTTCTTCAAAGCAACTTTTTTTTTATAATATGACCAG
>JAHBCN010018208.1:0-17367 GCA_019359885.1 Listronotus oregonensis
AAAAAAAAAAATAGGTCAGACTGTGAAATTTTTATAAAATCATGTAGTATTGGACCTAAGATGGGAACTAGCCAAAAATAAAAAAGGGAGCTAACATAATAAAAAAAATTGTTTTTGGATATTTAGCCTTAAAACATTGCAAATAAATTTGTGGTCAATCTAGACAAAAACTGCACAAGCTCTTAACTCTTTTTGTCGCGCTTATTAGAAGATATAAGTTTTTGGTAAAATATTTGAGTATTTTTTTATAGTTAAAGTACTTAAAATGTGTTTTACCTAAATGATGCGAAATTGTTTATGCTAGTGAGTGAGTAAAGAATGAAGAATACGTAGAACACCTAAACTTGTGTTTGCAGACCAGTTTCTTTACTGTATTTGTAACATGAGCAAAAATTATATGGTGAATGCGTAGTACAAATCATAAATTGTAAATCACATTAAAACAAAGCTGCATTTATAGAATTGTAACATAAATCACCCTAGCAATGAAAGGTATGTTTGTTATTCAGAAATATTAGGTATACTATTATATTTTACATTTTTTCTACCTACTTAGTCCTAAAATACACCTTCCATAAAAGCGCTTACGTAAAAAAAGTGTAAAATAGTGTACATTATTTCTGAATAACAAACAGACCTAATAAGTAAAAAAAATCAGTATTTTTATTATACTCCTTTTGACACTTACCTGCTAGAGGCAGCCTTGCTGCTTGGCCATGCGAATAAGCATCCGAGAGAGAAAGGTTGTAATCTTATTTTATTTCTCTCCCATATGCTTGTTCACTTGGCCAAGCAACCAGGCTGCCTCTAGAAGGTATATGTATTCGAAGTAACATTTTAGAGATATTTCGTCTATTCTGTTTTCGCCATGTCTGCATTTTGACGTTTGAAATAGGTTATGTCACAAAAAAACAAATTAAAATGCCAAAAGTCAGGAGTTTTGAATAATATAACCGGGAAAACAATTTTAAGATACATAATTTAAAAATGCTTCGCCATCTGTTACCCACGAAAATTTGTGGAATACGGTCAACATCCAAACTCAATGTTTCCATTTGGTCTCCTTTAGCGGAGGCCTTTAATACGCGCCCCATTCCTAAATTAAACTTAAGGGTAAAAGAGGTTGGACTATTTGGAGTGCCTGAACTTACAACTCATGAGGGTTTCTACAATATAAAAGAAAACTGTGTCGTAAAAACAAATAACCTTATAGATGAAGCATTAAGCAGTTCTAGGACTCGTAAAATGGTTGAGATTTTTGATGAAATATCTGATTCGTTATGCCAAGTAGCTGATTTAGCAGAGTTTATAAGACTTTCCCACCCAGACCAACAGTACAATTATGCAGCGCAGATTGCCTGTGGTACTGTTAGTTGTATTGTAGAAAAACTAAACACAAATATCGACCTGTATAATGTGCTGAGAAATTCTGTTAGAAAGGGTGACATAGTGAAAACGAGTACAGTTGATAATCATGTTGGAGAACTGTTTTTGTTTGACTTTGAGCAGTGTGGAATTCATTTGTCAGCTGATAAAAGAAATAAAGTTGTGGCATTGAACGATGAGATATTGCACCTAGGTAAGTAAGTAATTATTGTAATATAGAGAGATTGTCACAAATAAAATTTAAGGTTTCCACACACACTTTTTTCCTTTTTAGTCCATTATACCAATTTAGGTTTAATCAATATGTAAAATTAATGAGTAATTGACATTACCATCACTTTTTTAAAATATGTGAAGTGTTTGATTATTTATTTGATGTTTGGTCACTGGAAAGCTATAAACTTTTTTATTTTTGTTATTAACAGTGTCATATTCTTGGTCACTTCTAACTAGTTGTTGTTATTTAAAAAGCAATTATTTTTTAGTATGTTGTGTTTTTCTTTATTGTTTAGAAATAATTATTATTTAAATAATAATAATAATAATAATAAAATAATCTTTTGTAATATGTTGCACTAATTAAAAACTGCAAAGTTAATGTGAGCCTGCTTTGTGGCTTGCGTAGTTAACCTCAAAGAGAGCCACACAGACTGATCGGTCACGGTGGAAGGGTGTTATACCCACTCACTTTAAACCTAACCTCAAAGAGGCATCAGAACAAGGCTGGTCTTTCAAATTGTGCAGAATTGAATTATTTATGGAATGTAGTGGTTTTCAAATGGACTTATTACTCTTTTTTATTCTGTGGAGCTATGAATAGAATAGAATAGAATAAATCTTTATTGCGTTAACCAAAGGTTTTACATACGTCAATTGAATAAAAATAAGTTTAATTAAACAGATTAGGGTAATAATATAAACCAACAATTTACATAGAAAACATAGTGTTCCCGAAATAATATACTAAATATAATGATAATAGTAACAATAACACACTTTAAACCAACATGACAATTACATAATAAAATAGTAATTAAATGTTTAGTGGTGTTGTCATGTATTCCTCAACGCTATAAAATGCGTGTTGTATCAAATACTGTTTGGTAGTGAATTCAAATTTTTTCATAGGCAGGTTTCTTGTTTCTGGATTAAGTTTATTATACAGGGTGCCACAGATTCGAGTGCATGCATGGGGATCTCGGAAACCGTAAGAGATACGAAGTCGGTTAAATTATGGCAAAGTTGCGCATTTAGGTGCCTAACAACATGCCGATTGGAAAGTTGTAAAATTCCGAGTACTTCCGGAGATATCCGGAAAAAACCGAAATTTGCTGATTTCGTTTTTTTTTATGGCGTTATTTAAAGAGATATGAAAAAACAAAAGACACTTTCTCATGGCCACTTCTTAAGCTCTATAAAACAGCGTTGAGAGATTTTCCGTACGACGTTTCGTTTTCGTTAGACCATCATCAACTTTATTTTTAAATACGGACCTGGGTTTTTATTTAATTTTTTGATCCTCTTATTATCCCAATTTATACCTGACCTGTATATATACAGGTGCCACAGATCAGTGCATGCATGGGGATCTAAAACCTGAGATGAAGTCGGTTAAATTATGCAAGTTGCCATTTAGGTGCCTTACAACATGCCGATTAGAAGTTGTAAAATTCCGAGTACTTCGGAGATATCCGGAAAAAACGAAATTTGCTGATTTCGTTTTATTTTTATGGCGTTATTTAAAAGTTGAAAAACGAAAGACATCTCATGGCCACTTCTTGCTCTACAAAACAGCGTTGAGAGATTTTTCCGTACGACGTTTCGTTTTCCTTAAACCATCATCAACTATATTTTTTTAAATGCGGCACTCAATTGTTTATTGCATTTGTAGGATAATAAGAGGTTCAAAAAAATAAAATAAAAAACCTAGGTCCGTATTTAAAAAAATAAAGTTGATGATGGTCTAACGAAAACGAAACGTCGTACGGAAAATCTCTCAACGCTGTTTTGTAGAGCTTAAGAAGAAGCCATGAGAAAGTGTCTTGTGTTTTTTCATATCTCTTTAAATAACGTCAGAAAAAAATAAAAACGAAATCAGCAAATTTCGGTTTTTTCCGGATATCTCCGGAAGTACTCGGAATTTTACAACTTTCTAATCGGCATGTTGTTAGGCACCTAAATGCGCAACTTTGCCATAATTTAACCGACTTCGATCTCTTACGGTTTCGAGATCCCATGCATGCACTAACTTGGCACCCTATAGTTAACATTAAGAGAATTGTTTATTGACCTTTGCAATTTAAACCTCTGCAATCGCAGGTGATCTGCACTTCTAGTATTATAATTATGCACATCTGAATTCTGCTCAAGTATATGTCTTTTCTTGTGAATCTCAAGTAGGCTTTGAAAAATATAGATGCAGGGGACCGTCAGTAGTTTTAGACGAATGAATAATGGTCGACAATGATCTCTAAAACCCACATTAGCCAATATGCGAACAGCTTTCTTTTGTAAAATAAACACTCTAAGTGCTTGGCTACTATTTCCCATAGGAGAGTTCCATAGGATATGTGGGAATAAAAAAAAGCAAAGTATAAACTCATCAGACAGGCGGTGCTTACAAACCTTCCCAGCCTCCTCAGAAGAAAAAGAGACGACGAAAGCCTGCGACACATCCGATCAACATGTCCCCGCCATGTAAGGCCATCATCCAATGTTATGCCCAATAACCTGACACAGTCACCCGAAGTGCACCTTGGATTGCTTGAAATGAAAATTCTTTGGGTTTTTTCCCTGTTCATACTTAACTTATTTAAATCAAACCAACCCTTCGTCTTTTGCTCAAGAGAAGACATGCTATTCTGTAGCGTCTGGGCATCGCCAGCTGACGCAATCAAACTTGTATCGTCAGCATACAGCAGACATCGATGTGGCATAAGATAATAGTACAGATCGTTAATGTACAAGTTAAACAGGATGGGTCCTAAGATTGATCCCTGTGGTACTCCATACTTCACCCTTGTAATAGTAGACACATCATTCTCCTGTTCGACATACTGAGTTCGGTTTGAGAGATATGATCCAAAGAGATCAAGCACAACACTCCTAATACCGTAGTAGCTTTCCATCTTGTTAAGCAGTCTCTCATGATCGACACAATCGAAGGCTTTGCTGAGGTCACACAGTGTCACCCCCGTAAGTTTTCCCTCCTCAAAGCCCCCAACCGCATTACTAATCACTTCAGAAACGGCCTGAATGGTAGATTTGCCAGTTGTGAAACCATACTGACAGGGGTTAATAATTTTATGCTTACTCAAATATTTTACAAGTCTGAGCTTAAGAATAATTTCAAATATTTTTCCAAAGATCGGTATTATAGAAATGGGACGATGATTTGCTGGATCTTCCCTTTCACCCTTTTTAAAAATGGGGATCACTTTACTAACCTTAAATTTATCTGGAAACCAACCTTGTTCAATACATAAGTTAAACAGAAAAGTTAGTGGCATTATCAAAAAATAGGCAGTTTTTTTAATTATCTTACTATTAAGTCCATAAATGTCGGTGACATTGGAATGTTTTAAATCATTTATTGCCTCAGAGACCTCCATTGGTGTTACCGGCTCTAGAAAAAAGGAACTTTGACAGGTGGGCATATTAATGGTATCCATTAGAGGAAGATCATGGTGATCCATTAGAGGAAGATCTTTTATCAAGTCTTCTGCCACAGAGACAAAGTATTCATTAAATCTGTCAGATCTGATATGTCCGCTCACCATAGCATTATTTTTATTGGTTTCATAATTAATTAATTTCCAAGTATCTTTTACTTTATTATTAGAGTTTTGAATAAAATTATCGCATGCCTTTCTTTTTGTTTCCTCTATGACTCTTGCATAACTCTTTTTCATGGCTCTATAAGCACTCAAGGAGGATTCATCTTTAAAATGATCGGCAACAGTTTTCACCGCACTTAATGTATTTCTCATTTCATAAAGTTCTTGGGTAAACCAAGTAACAGGATTCTTTTTTGTACCACAATATATTTTCTTTAAAGGAAAATGGAAGGTGACCAGATCTTTATATATATTTATAAGAGATTCAGATAACCAATCAATAGAATCTTGACTATGAAACTCTGCCCAATTAATTTCATAAAGGGATTCACACATTTCTTCAAGGCCATGTTCAGTAATAAATCTTCTGTAGCTAAATTTACCCTTTGTATCCAGAGAATTTTGAAAGCTAAACCTGATACCATAGTGATCAGACAGGCAAGGATCCATGATACCCACATCGACGGGCTCCTCCGTAATGTTTGTTAAAATGTTGTCTATGCATGTTTGAGTACTGACAGAGACACGAGTAGGTTTATTTATTAGGGCTTCAAGGTTAAAAGATGAAAGAAGACATGCAAGCTCTTCAAAGGAAGGACAAGTGCTCAAAAAATTCACATTAAAATCTCCGAGCAGTGTTATTTTGTTATATTTTTGAGATAAATCATCAAGCAGAGACTCAAGCAGAACCAGAAACTCACCAAAGTTAGCGGTACAGGATCTGTAAACTGTAATAATCACATGCTCTTTAGAAATCTCCACCCCACAAAATTCAGCAGTAAATTCTCTACAGTAGTCGTTTAAATCTACGGGATTACAAAATTTTAAAATATCCTCCCTTACATACATGACCACACCACCGTGTTTACCAAAACATCTACAGAAACTTGACAAAACACCATATCCAGGAAGCTTTACTAATTTTAACTGGTCTTCCATCAGCCAGTGCTCAGCCAGACAAACAATATTAAATGCATTTTTATGAAGAAATAGAGATAATTGCTCAATCTTATTAGACAAACATTGTATATTGACATAAAATATATTTATTTTTTTAAGAACACTTACTGGCTTATTTTTTATATTAGGCAAAACCTCCTGTTGAGCTTTATTGGTGTGTACATTTTGGTCAATTAACCTATCTGATATTAATGATTTCTTTTCTGCATGGCTCTTCCTCGAAAATTTCCAGCACTGTTTTTTGGAGATCTGCTCCAATTAAGTTTAAATCGACCAACAACAACATTTGCCGGCCACAGACCTCTGTCCATAAAGAGATCACATTGATCGGGTTTAATAGATATTTTGAATGATGCTTGATAAGTTTGTTTGCGGGAAAGCTTTTCACAGGAGAGAGGTTCTATGCCATTTGCTGCTAGATGATCTTTTACATCTTCTTCAGTGGTGTTTCCATTGAGGTTTCCAACATGGTACCATTTTCGTTCTTCTGCAGCGGCCAGTTTAGTTTTGATGTTTGAGGTTCCTCTAATAACATCAGAAGCAGTTGACTTCTTAGCTGGGCCACCAGTAGGTGTTGCAGCTGCTGCAGTCAACAGTGTATTTGTCTGAGGCTGATGCTTCATTTGATTTTCCAAATTGTTGTCCGTAAAAAACCTAACAAGCTCAGTGTTGGTACTTTTAATAGCATCCACAACTGAGTCCAGTCTTATAGCTAACTGTTCATTTTGATCCTGTAAATGTCGCTTGATGGTTGGTATAATAAAGTCAATATCCCCTGGTACAGTGTTGTTGGAATTAGTGTCCTGTGCTAGATTGTTGTTTACTTTATTTTGATTTTGTTTCGATTCAAGTTTCTTATTCAGTGTAGCGATATCATCTTCTATTTTGGCTAATCTAGGATCAGAATCAGGCTGCTTGACCTTAGTTTCTAATTTGCTGATCTTATTTTTAAGGTTCACGATCTCACTCTTTAGGGAATCCACCAATTTAAACATCTTCGGAAGTTGTCGAAAGTCTACGACACAGTCAGGACATAAATGGATTAATGTTCTTGTTTGGCTTGGTATTACTCTAATTTCTTGGGCCTGTACTTTAGAACATTTCTCACAAATCACTCTGCTGCAGAGATCACAGGGAAAACCAAAGGGATTTGAGCTCTGCCTGTCCTCCTTGAAAACACAGTCGTTATTACATTTAAAACACTTCCTATTTGCCATTGCCTTAAAAAAAGACTCAAAAAGTGCAATATAAATAAAGTTGATGGTGTGTGGTCTCCTTTATATTTAGCACTTTAAATGGTGTGGTAATTACGTTAAATGTAATTTAGAAATGGTGACTTACTATATACTTTAAAAAAGTTTAAGTGTATCATTATCATTTAATTATATCATTAGAATAGAATAGAATTATTAATCTTAAAAAATGGAAATCTACTATTCAAAGGTAAAACTTTTTTAAGTACTCCATAAAATAAATAAATATGGCTACAGTGTAACAATTGGATTCCAAAAAGGTCCAAACTTGGTACCTGCAAAGTCGGGTTAGTAGGCTATAAAAGTTTATTTTGCCTCAGAATTTGAGATTTTGACTAACTAAGGGCTCTAACAATCTGTTTATCTTAAAGTTTATAAAATAATGTTTTTTATAGGTTTGAAAAATGTATTAATTTGAATTTATGTTGTTTTAATGATTGATTAGATATTTAATTTTAATATCAAACTGCTCCTGTTGATAGCTTTTTATTTTATATATTTTTAATATATTTTCTTAAATTATAAAAAAGTTTTTGGCCAACTCGTCAGAATTGCCAAACGGGACCAATTTGGCTTATATCCTAGTATAGACCTGTTTATTTATTGAGTTGATTGACCCTTCTGAACTTGCAAATTACCTAAAACTAAAACTTTTTAAAAATCAGAAAAATTATCAGCATTTCGATGAATAAGTCAGTAATCGATTTTAAGATATAAATTAAACTTTTAGAAGTAAAGAAGTTGAACAACAATTAAACCAGGTAAAGTTTTATGGACTGTAATGTCCACAACAATTAATAATAATAATAATAATAATAAACAATCTTTATTTCAGAATTATGTGGTACTTAAAATGAAATAGTGTAATTTACATAATGTGACTATATTTTTATTTTATTACCTACCAACACTTCTAAGATATTCATTTAAATCATAATTTTGGCTTTACTTCTACTAGTAGCTTAAAGATACATTTCTTAAATATCCTAATATTATTTATTATTTTTACATAATTTGGCAGAGAGTTGTAAAATCAAATGCATTTGTAGTATGCCCCTTTTTCAGTAGTAGTTAATCTATGATATTCCGTTTGTGGCTTGTTGTTTTCAAACAGTGATTTATTTTTATAAAAAATAGTAGACATTCTTGTAAATAAATCGCTGTTGCAGTAATAAGCCTATTTTCTTTAAATTTTTCTCTGCATGATTCAATTAACTTGGGAAAGTTTTATGTACTATAATGTTCTAAATCAAAAATAATCTCAGAGTTTATGAAAAGTATTTAAAAGCAAAGTTAAATAATTTTAATTTTAATAATTAATTTTTACCACAATTTTTAGTTAAATTTATATTTTAAAAACGGTGACTGGATTTTAACATGAATTAACTGTATTGTATATGGTATGGTTTTACCTGGACAGATCAAATTGAGGGAAAATGGAGATGTGTGGGAATCATTTTTTTTATTGCTGGTTTTTACCCAAAATATTACTTGCTTTAATAATAATTACTTTATTATTATTGTTCCTATAATATGGTTTTTAGGTCAGCAGTTTGTTTCTGGAACTGGTAGTCCACGTTTAATCCAGAAAACTTTACTACCTCCAAATATTAGGGACTCTTTTATCTCTGATGGAGAAAAAGTTTTAATTAATGGTCTATACACTGATTCTAATAATCCCGTCGCCCGTGAGATGGCCTATAAAATATTTTTGCATCCTGACCCAAACCAAGAGAACCTTTTAAGTAATTTATTAAGAGCCAGAGACGAGTTAGGAAAAATTTGCGGGTTTGGTTCCTATTCTGAAAGAGCACTGAAGGGCTCAACTATAGATAAACCAAAAAATGTTAAATTATTTCTAGATAATTTAAGTTCAGACATATGGGATAAGGCAGAAAATGATTTTAAGTGCATGGAAAAAATTAAAAAGAGTGAATTTTTAAATACTATGCCTCTGGCGTCTTGGGATGTACCATATTATACTCAACTGGCAAAACGTGATTGGTTTAGGGTATCATCAAAGGAATATTCACCTTATTTTTCGCTGGGAGCGTGTATGGATGGTTTGAATATGTTGTTTCAGTCTTTGTATGGTATTCAACTAGTGAATTCAGAAGTAGCTCATGGAGAATGTTGGTTTTCAGATGTATACAAGTTGTCAGTTGTCCATGAAACCGAGGGCTTGTTAGGTTAGTAGAATAGCTCTAGTGTGCATTAGAAATATATGTTTTGTCTCTTTATTTATATCAGAGCTTGTCAATTTTTATTTTAATTTGTTTATTTTTTTCCTGAAAATTAATGAAGTAAAGGAGGTATTCCTTAGGGAAGACTTAAAAATTTAAAATTTCAAACTCTTGTTACACATAATTTAGTATTTTTTTGAGTAATGATGATATTGATATTTTTTTTATTATCTAGCCAATAACATAAACTGTAAATTATCTAAAAATTAAACTAGACAATAGGCATTTTTAACTACCAACTTTTTCCTTTTACCAATCTGCATATTATTTTTTTAAAGGAGGTAAAAAGTATATTTGTTCATATAATTTTAGGGTATATTTACTGCGATCTCTATGAAAGGACTGGCAAACCTAATCAGGACTGTCACTTTACTATAAGAGGTGGGAAACAGTTACCAAATGGATCCTATCAATTACCAATAGTAGTACTTATGTTAAATTTACCACCTCCAAGATGGTCAAGTCCATCTCTTTTGACACCGAATATGGTTGACAATTTATTTCATGAAATGGGACATGCAATGCATTCTATGCTTGGCAGAACTCAATATCAACATGTTACAGGTAAATTGTCATTAAAATAACCATTTTTTTAAGAAAATATTTTGTTGAGCCAGAGGTGGTACCACTCTCAAATTGTCCACTCAATCACCTTAATAAGCATTCCAAAAACACAACTTAGTATCTTTAAAAGTAAAGCAAGAATAGTGTCATATACTTTATTTTTATTTCCATTTGATATATTGCTTAAATTAAGGCGTTAAGTTGCGTTTTTCTGTCGTTACGAATTGATTAAATTTTAACATTTTTCAAAGTGTGAAGTCTTGATAAAAACGGAATTCTAATTTTGGTCTATATTTTTTTTACCTATGTTTTGAAGACAATAGATATAAAATTTTTTTATGGTGCTGTTTCAAATGTCAGTGGTTGATGTTACTTACTTTTACTGTCAATTTTCAAACTTAATGTTTTGGTACTAAAGCTGTTGATATACTATTGCCACTGCTGTTTGCAAATTTTTCAGCTTATAAACTTGATGTTCGTATTCATAACTCTCGATTTAAATGCCAAAATTGTCACGGCGAGTCTTTTACTTGTCACTAAGGTCTCTACGTTTTTGTTGATGTTCTGGTTAAAGTTTACGCGGCATTTGTATTATGTCAGCGCATGATCTTCAGCTGATGACCAATGTCAAAAAGATAAAACTTGGCCAAGTTGCAACAATACCAAAAAGCATATAAATGGTTACATTAGAGGCCATAACTTTAACCTGCTAGTTGGAACATCATTAGCAGCAGGAACGGGAATGAGACCAATAAACTCAACTTTTCGTCTACATTTACTCATTCTATTATATTTTTTCCTATGTAGCACTAGATATTTATTACTTCTTCCTTTGCTTCCTTATAACTGGTGGAAAAAAAATGTTCATGAGTTATAAGAAAAGAAAATCTAGGTCAGCAGTGAACTAAATATAGTACGGCATCCGGCCCCTTAAATCTGCATTTTACTGTTTTTTTGATAAAACTCATTTTTTTGATGAATAATACATTTAATTTCAACTTCAAAATGGCTTTATTGTCTTAAATAAAAACATTACTCAAAGACAAAGCATCCTTAAATTAAAAATTTATATTTTTAAAAAATAGCATCATATGTAAAATCAAAAATATACAGTAAAATAAAATGTAAAAAAAGAAAAAAGGTGACCCTTTTGTAGCCTTTCCTCCCTTTCGTCACATTAATGTATTTACAAAGCAACATACACTTCGAGGAAAAAAAAGAAAAGGAAAAGGGTCATGTCAAGAGTTAAAATAGACAAAACATACACATAGTTTAGTCATAGAAAAAATGTAACAAGCCTCACACAAAACTATCATTCAAAAATTCCGTCTGAGAACTGAGAATAGTAGGCCTTGGTTAATAGAAGACCTTTCACTTCTCCCCTAAATCTTTTTTCAGAGGATAAATTCCTAATGGGCGCTTCTTTTTACCATTATACACAAATACATTTTTTACCAATATTGACCACGGTATGGGAAGAGCAGCCATTCGCACATTACGAATTAAGTAAATAAAAATGAAACTGATATGATATCCTTATCATTTAACATCAAATTTGACGTTTTTCAAGTCACGAAACGGCTCCAACTTTAAGTGTCAAAATAAATGCCCTGTATATTATTACATTTTTGAATTTCTGGAAACATTCTGTATCTAATGATACATTTTTGACAGTTAAAAACTCAAAACAAAAATCTGTCAAAATTGGATATATGGATAAAAATCCAAAAATGAAAAATATACAAGGTGTATTACTTGAAAATCGTAAGTTAAGACCGTTTCCAGTGAAACTGGAAGAGGCGTGACTTGACAAAAAATCTCGAAAAGTGCAGAAAAAAAAGAGGGTGCGCCATGCTCCTGGTTCAATTTGAAAATTTAATTAAAGGTAGTTATGAATAAATTGTTTCAGGCAACCCTGCTGTAATTTATTCTACTATTATGTATTATTCATGAAAAGTAAGTTTGATCAAAAAAAAAAACTGATACCTGCAATTCAAGTGGCCAGATCTTAGACTATATCTTGATGTTAGATAAAACGTCTTCAAAAGTGAATCGCATTTTTTTCTCCTATCTGAAAATTTTTTTCATTTTTTATTCCTTTGAAAGTGAAATTATAAAAAAGCTAAAAATATCTTACAAATTTTAAATTTGTCACAATTTAAGTAACTCTTGCAATTTTTGATACCTAATCTTGAAAGTGTGTAGTATTCGAAACAGCCTGGTATATAATGTATACTCTATAAATATATGTATTTTAGGTACAAGATGCAGTACAGATTTTGCAGAAGTTCCATCTATTCTTATGGAATACTTTGCTTCTGACATAAGAGTACTAAAATGTTTTGCCCGGCATTTCCAAACAAAGCAACCGATGACGGATGAAATGTTGCAGAGACTTTGTGCATCCAAACATGTTTTTACAGCTAGCGAAACGCAGCTGCAAATATTTTACGCCGCTTTGGATCAGGTCTATCATGGGGAACATCCCTTGAACGGTTCGACAACAAAAGTTTTAGCAGATACTCAGAAAAAGTACTACGGGTTACCGTATGTACCAAATACCGCTTGGCAGTTAAGGTTCAGTCATTTGGTTGGTTATGGCGCCAAATATTATTCCTATTTAGTATCCAGGACTGTGGCGTATCTTATATGGAAGACATATTTTGAAAAAGACCCTTTTAGCAGGGAGAACGGGGAGAAATATAGAAGGGAGTGTTTAGCGCACGGTGGTGGGAAAAACCCAATATTATTGGTTAAAGATTTTTTGAAAATTGACCCTACTGCCAGTGTCTTTGCGAAAGCACTTGTTAATGAAATTGAGCACCACCAGAGTCAAGTAGATTTAGCAACAAAAAGATGAACATATTTTTGCATTGTAAATAATTTGAGAGATTTGTACATACATTTATTATTTATTTATTTTTTAAGTTGTTAGGATTCTGACCCAGACGAAATTGTTTGGACTGGTATCTGTTTTGCTAAAGTATGTTTAATTTTTGTATACAGTGTGTCCAAAAATAACCTATAGGCGACCAAAATTATTATAATACAAGTTCTTTACTTTATTTGTTTTTGCGCCTAATTTTTCTTGTAACTATACTTAAAAAAAGTATTTAGCCCCTTGTATTTTGATGTCTTTTGAACTATGTCAATTTCTGATAATTACTTATCTGTAGATTCAGGTTGCCATACTTTCTGGTCTCATTGTGGTGCAATAAAAATAAATTTATTTTTATAGTCCTGTGAATGAAGGGACAAAGCTGTAAATAAATCTGTACAGTTTTCCCTTGAGGCGCAATTCTTAGGTTTTCGGGGATGCTTTCGAGCAAAAAAATGTTTATCAACAATAACAGGTGCTGAAGGGCTGAAAATGACCTCTCGAGGCCCGAAAAATGGGTTTCCCGCTAATATCTGCCAAAATATACGAATTGGAGAATTTTTGTTTAGACAAAAAATGTGTAATCTACAAAAAATGGCCCTTATAATTTTTTTCGAAAAATCCATAGTTTTCGAGATAACGACACCCAAAAGTCCGCTCATTTCAGCTGCCGCTCTACCTCTAGAATGCCGCTATCTTTATGGATTCACTTATAAGCGGGCGGGCGAATTGTTCCATTACTCGAGCAATAATGCACATTTTTTAATCATTCAAAGTTCATCAGAATGGGAAAACCCGTACCTATCATTGCATATGAGTTTGGGTCCATTCTGATTTTTGTTGAATATTAAAAAAAGCGGTCAAAGTTTTTTTTCACAATATTTTAAGAGTATCTCATTAATTTATTGATATTTTTTGAAAAAATGGTTTGTTATTAACATTTTTTTTATAATGATACCTTAGCAAGTGTTCAATGATCCCAGAAAATTTTCTTCACCATCTTTCTTGTGTTTTTATAAAAAATTGATTTGCCCATCTGCATTTTTTAATAAGAAACTACTACTACCACATCTATCCAGTGTGGAATGTTATGGATTTTTCGACGGCCGTTTTTGCGAAAAATATTGGAGTTGCGAAAAAAATGGTAGGGACCATTTTTGTATATTTCGAGGTGATCTTCATTTTTTGTCTGAACAAAAATTCTCTTATTCACATATTTTGGAAGATATTCGCGAGAAACTCATTTTTGGGACTTTGGGGGATCATTTTCAGCGGGTTCCCACGTCGGAATCGTGATAAACTTTTTCTCGCTCGAAAGCATCCGCAAAGACCTAAATTGAAATGCGCCACAAGTGAAAACTGTACAGATTTATTTACAGCCTTGGGTACTTTCAGGTCTTCAGTTACTGGGCTAATACACCAATTTTTTATTAAGGATAAAATGCTCTCAAACATTAGAAAAAACTGTTTTTTATATCTGTGGTGCTTACTATTTTGGACATATTGTATATTAAAATCCACAAAGCATTACTTGCTTTAGTAACTTTATTACACCCAGTTTAAATAATTTTATTTCAAGGATGTTGGAATTCCTGTGTTTTGTTGTAAAAATAATAAATATTTGTTTTTTTAATACAGAGTGTTTTATTTATTGGGTAGTTAATAAATTCTTGTATACTGATAAAAAACTTCGCAATAGTTTGTCGTATTGGATAGAAATGATATAAATTTAATAAGTATTATTCAGTCCAATCCAAATTAGGTTTTCACCAACGTTTGTTTAAATAATATTAACCAATTTACTTTGATTGACAAACTACTAGTATTTAAATGCTAATAAATGTGATCTGGTTCCGAGTTATGAAGTAGCAACTTTTGTTTATGGCAGACCTTGTATATTTTTTTTTCTCTTGAAATTTTGGGTCTAAAACTAGACAGCTTTTAATGGTTTTTATAGAGTAAAAAACAACGTCAAAATTATTTAAATTATGGTTGTATTTTTGTGATAACTTCATTATCGTTCAAACCTAATTGCTATTATTTAACCTTTAAAAGTCGGTTATTCTTCACTCTAGTAAAAAATCATCAATCAATCTAGTAGAAAAAATGTAAATGTTCCCCATTTAAAAATGTATTGTTATGTCCTTGACCATAATCAAAAATTTATATGGATCATTGCCATAAGTTAGTTTTTTACACAAAAAGAAAATAATTTAGCATTGCTATAGTAAAATTTAAAAAGCATGATCCAATTTTAGAATTTCTCTCTAAGTCTGTTTTACGACTGGATATACTGTGCAGTGAACGCCCACGAATTTAATATTCTCAGTGCCGGCTACTATGATGTAATGTAGACAAGTCACGTTTTGTTCTTTTTACGAAAAAATATATTATTTTTAAAATCCAATGGATTCGGTCTTTCTCAAGAAGTTATGTGGTCAGTAGGCTTTTGCCAGTGTTAAACCAGGTTAAACCAGTAGTGGCAAGATATCAGTAGTGTCCAACCGAAGGTCAATTTTTGGCCAAAGCCAAAGCCAATTGTTCAGCTTTTCCCACAACCTTCGGCCGAAGCCGAAGATTTGTGCAACTCAAGAGTCTCAGTTCAGAAGTGACTAATGGCCGGTTGCACCAAAAGCATCTTAAGTAGACCTTTATTAAGAAGCTCTTAAAATTAAGGGTAACTTAAATTGTTTTCGCTTTCACCATTATATTTTTATTGCAACTAACTAAGGTACTTAGAAAAGATGGCAACGTTGCATCGTTCTTCTTTGTTGTTGGCCTTTACTACGCGAATAATCAGAATTACCTGATATTAGATCTTTCCTTTTCTAGCTTGTGTGTCATTGAATGATAGCAGTAATCTGACTTGAATCTTTGTAAATAATTAAAACTTTTTTTTCATTTTATAGACAATATAATACAAAATCAGTTATTAGTTTGTATGGGAAAAAAAGATCAAGGGCGCCTTTCTTTACGGCCATGAAAGGAAAATGTAAGAAATATAACAAATAAATTAAAAAAAAAATTATTTTATGAATCAAATAATGTTCTAGTTTAAAGTAAATACTTAAAATTTAAAAGCATCAAACTTGTCATGTTAAAACTAAGCTCATCTTCGATTTGCTCAAGTAGCTGAGCACTGTTGGCTTCGTTAATTGAACCTTTAAAATGTAAGATTATCCATCTCGTCAAAAGGTTCCTTTAAAAATAAAGAGCAATGTCAAAGAATAAAAAGGTAAATAAACCTGAAAATGCCATAAGTAAGAAAATTCACTGCTTTAATTTTCGAAATCTAATTAACATCGCATTTAAAATATCACAATCCAAAAACCATTGTTTAAAAACTTGTTTTATAATTTATTTTATCAAATTTATTTGAAACTACAAACGTAAAATAAATTAACAATAAACAAAATATTTGTCAAATGTCAACTTCAAATAATTACTTAAGGGATCATTAAGTACAGAAAATCCACTTAAAGTTAAATGACCTTAAGGACCACTCAGCTGGTGCAAGAAACATTTAAAACTTAAGTGGCAGTTACTGGTGTCGCAAAAGTGCAACGGCATGAAAGTAAAAAAAATAAAGTTACTTATAGACCAAACTTATTTGTTTTTGATTGGATGTATATAACAACATTCAAGATACGATCCCTCTGAGAAAGGTCCAGAACATTTGTTAAATATACAAAATGTAAAAAAAATCATTAAAAAACATTTTTTTCTACATTAATCGCTTATAACTTTGTAAGTATTGGTCGTAGGAAAATGAAAAAAAAAACCTTAATCAAATTTCCAACACGATAGAAATCGCGAAATATATTAAGCTTGTTTCAAAAAAGCTTTAAATAAAAAAGGCAAAAAAGTCCTTTGCCTGATTTATTTCAATCCTTTAGATTTTTCTAGGAGCTCCATATTTGGCCAAGAAAAAACATCATCCTATGATTAAATTTCATGTTAAAGTTCGGTTTGACCGTTTTCCTTGCCTTCAATGGATTCAATCTCGTTTGAAAAAAAAATGCCAAATTTGCAAATTGAGTAAGAGTATATTGAAGTTAGATCATTTGGACGTCCTCGGCAATTGTTTAAAATTATGAAGAATATTAAAAAAAAAGTATGTTTTAAAAGTATTGTAAATACGCTTCTTTTAATATATTGAAATCTCCGTTTTAAATTTGGGTTTCAAAAATACGCTTTGCCCTTTGGGGAAACTACAACAATAATAAATATTAAATTTGTGGACATAT
>JAHBCN010018209.1:0-17316 GCA_019359885.1 Listronotus oregonensis
GTCAACAAACCTACATAGGACAAAAAACACAAGAATTTCGGCTAGATTGGAAGAACAAAATTACAATACGTAACAAACAAACGACTTCTGCCTTGTTTCAACACCACCAAAAACAGGAACCAAATAGACTTTGACAGCTGCAAACAGGTGCCACGTAAACAATCTCAAGACATGGCTAATCCGTGAAGCCATAAAATTCAAAAAAGTGGAGGACTCAAAAAAGAGACGACCTCTATACCCTAGCCACAAGTGGAAAACAATTTTGCCCAAAACAAATCCCGAAACACCAACAACCAGTGATGAGCGACAACTTGGATGCACCCACCTCAAACACAGAACACACCGAGACCAACCATGCGTTACAACCTTCGCTCAAGAACCGTAGAACTATAAAAGGAACCACGAGAAATAACCTTATTAATCTTCTATATTATATATATATATATATATATATATATATATATATATATATATATATATATATATATATATATATATATATATATATATATTTTGTAAATGTTAGTTCTTAGATTTCCCCACGGATAGATAGATGAATGTGAATTGTTGGGAAGTTTGCAGATGTTTCCCCAAAGATCCAATACCTCCTATAAAGAATTCTTGTATATGAGGTATTAAATCGCACGGCATATTAATTTTAATTTTAAAGATTAATAAGGTTATTTTGCCGTGGTCCCTTTTATAGGTTCCTTGAGCGAATTTAACGCATGGTTGTCTCGGTGTAAAAATCCTAACATTAAAAAATGCAATGATTTGATTACGGAAATTCGCTGCAACACACTTAATACTTATTTCCCATTTGGGTATTGATCCTGAGAAAGTAAGCAAAAACCATTTCAGCGTTCCTTTTTACTGATATAAAATTTTAAAAAATAATAAACAAAGTTATTTATTTATAGCTTTTTCTCTTCTGGAGTCAAGAATGCTAAGTGTTGTAGAAGACGCCATTGCGACATAATAACTATATTCTAAAAAAGAGTCTGATCCGGGATACATACAGAATATACAAATTAAAAGAGAGAAAGGCTCAATAAAGAAATCCAAGCTTTTTTGAAGCTGCTGAGGCTGTGGATGTAATGTGTTTGTGCAAGTTAGGTTATTCTTAAAAGTAGCACCAACAAGATTAAATGATTCTTTGTTCTGCGGAACTTGACCGCTCACATGTAACGGATGAGCATTGTCAAACTTTTTCGCGACAGCGAACATGACTGTATATTGAAGGCATTAAACTAAACAAGATTTTTGGAATTAACCTGAGCTTATTTTCTAAATTAAACAACCAAATTAGAGACAAATCAGTAGAAAATTTGCTAATTAAAAAGGAGTGGAACAAAGTTGTGGAAAGAACTTATTTTTTGATGTAGAATTAGAAAGAGTCAAAATTTGGCAAAATATACAGGTCGTTTCATTTAAAAAACTTACTTAACAATAAGAACTCGGGGACACCCTATATATTTATTAATACTGTTAATAAAATTAGCTTTACCAAACACACATTTTTTATTTCTTTTTTGTATAAATAGAGTTGGGACATCCTGCATAGCAATTTTCCTTGTTCTGTGAAGAAAGCCAAGTTCAGTTAGATTGTAAAGTGCTAAAATACATCCTAAATATACGATATTACCGCTTCTATTTCGGGGCGTTTCGAGTAAATATGTGCAGTTTTCCGAACTTTTCCTTTTCTTGTGTCCTAAAACCTGCTTACATTTTATATTTTAAATTTCTGCTTCCTCTGGAAGTGCCTCATAATTTTAATTAATCAATGGGTCGGTCAATTAGTCAGATAGTCAGTATAAAATGGCGATTTTCAAAATCGAATATTTAAGAAACCACTTGACATAACTTTCTCAATTTTTTCACCGGTACTTATGTGCATTTATGTACCAAATCTTATACCTTTATGTGGAATAATAACGAAGTTATGATATAAGGAAAAGACGCTGAAACATTTTGTGTAATATACACACTGCGTGCGTCAGGTCGAAGCTTGGCCTGGCGCCTTAATATATTTTTGGACTTTAAGATTTGGTGAATTATTAACAATTTATGAAAGAAATTAGAATATCGCTTATAATTTGCAACACGTCGATAATATATATTTTTTTACAATACACACGGAATAATTGTCCGCCAGCGCACACAAGCGAAATTCGGGGAAAACCCGGCCATAAATCGGAAATATCAACTTCGCAATTAAGGCCTATTCTGAGTATAATTTCATTATCTAGTTACCTGGGTATAATAAACAATCACCCTTTTATTTTTAGTCTTGTCACTTGCAGAAATATTTTAGTTGAAAGCTGATGTTCGTGGAGACTATTTCATTGTGATTCAAAAGCGCCTGTGAAAATTAGTAATTTATATTCAGTTTTTCGGCAAAGTGTGGGTGAAAATTTTGTAAAGTAACTATGGATCCTATTGCTGGTGGTAAGTATAATATTAAAAATAATATTTATTTAAAATATTTTTTACGTTTTTTTATACTGGTGTTCTGAAAAGTTAACAATTATTTATTTTTTTTTTTTTAATTTTTACAAAAAAATTTTTCAATTCTTTTTTTGCTAAAGTTAAAAGGGAAAAGTTTTTTTTTCCCGTATAGTTAAAATTCAATATGGCGACCAATTTTAAATGGCGAAATCTTATTAAAATATATTGTTTTAATTACATTGAACTAAGAATTAAAGAAACAGTTTTAACAATCATTCATGTAGTTTCAAAATATAAATTATAATCCAAACAGCTATTGATAATGTAGTTTTTTAGAATTAACATTCAATTCTTTAAGCTATGGTGTCGATTTTGGAAGATTTTTCTAATGTAATTTGAAGTACCATTGATTGCAAAGTATAATCTGTACAAATATTATAAAAAAAATTTGATTGTTTGTTTGAAATTTAATAGGCTCCGAAACTACTGGATCGATTTAAAAAAATTTTTTTACCATTAGATTCCTACATTATCCCCGATGAACATAGGCTATTGCTAGTAATAAAATAATTAACAAAATTACAACTTATTTTTTCAGGGTCTGCAACAAAATCTGCTTTGTTTAAAAGAAGCCAACTTGTCAATTGGTTAAGAATTAGTCAGTCCAAGGAAAAAATGGAGCAGTGTCGTTATTTGGCAGAAAAGTGACCTCTACCATGCGAGTTGAACGCTTGTCAGAAGAGTCTTCAAAAGTCTTATATAAATTCATCGAGAAATATGACACAAAATGGTCAACAGCATCAAGAAATAAAACTGCATTTGAAAATAAAAACGAGATTGGTTAAATATTGAGTTGGAGTTTTTTGTCAATGAATGAAGCTCAACCAGCCGAAATGCAGGTACAACTTCATCAAGTAGAGGGAGGCCATTCACGGGGTTTTTTGATTTGAGTGAACGATCAAAAAAATGAAGAACTGAACCGTTGGAGCAGATCGGCCCAAAAACTAACATTTGCTGCTCAAATGAATTTTGGGGGCCGAAGGTAAACTGGATGAAGCAGATGTGTTAAATAATAATGCATTCTCAAACCAACCCGTGCATCAAAAAAAAAAAATCTCTTCAAAAGAATGTGAAATACCATTTGCAGCGGACGAAGCCTTATCACTTTTTGTAGAGGCTAAATTACAAAATTTCAATATAATCTAATAAGAAATTCGGCAAAAAGCCATAAGTCAACCTTTTCCTAATTATGAGTCCGTAACGCCGCGAAAAAAAGATGCTACCCAGAAAACCTAAACATTTCTGAAGATGTAGCTGAAGTGCCTCTTAAAATTTTTTCTGGACATACATCTTTAAGGTTATTTGAGTCCCAAAGAAGTTTTAAATTTTTAAACCAAAAGTTTTGGCTTTTTTTTATGAACCAACAGTTTTTGCTGATGAAAGTGATAGTGAAGATATTGATTGATTTTAATTATTAAGATAGGTTGGCTTTATTATTATTACAAAGATATTGTTAAGTGAGGTCTGTATATACTTTACATACTTAAATATATTACTCTTAACATGTATTTTAAATTGCTCTTATTTTTACACAAAAAAAATTAGTTATAAAATTAAATAGAACAAAAAAAAAACAAATCACAACTTTTTTAATTTATAATAAGAAATTTTATTAACCTCAGGTATATAAAAAATCTTGTCATTTTGGATTTTATTTCAAAATTTTCAGTCAAAAAAGCGTTTATTTCAGCGCAGATTGAAGTCGGATTGAGGCACTCAGCAGTGACAAGGCAAGTCAATTTGGAAAAAATGCAGGATTAACTATCTCAATCCTACAATTCTGTTAAAATGGTTTACCTCTCTCTCTGTTAAGTGCCTCAATCCAACTTCAATTCGAGCCGAAATAAACTCTCTTATTATGAATTTTAAATTTTTAACTGCTTAAATTGTTAAAATAACAGTCTAATAATAATAGTAACATTTTTCATAGAGTTTTTTTTTTTTAAGGAAATAGGTACTTACACAGCGCTTATGTAATGCAATGAACGTAAAGTTATCCGAGGTAAAATACCCCTCCATTCGGTTCTCCGGCGAGGGGTACATTTGGGGGCCACCATCGAAAAGTCTAATATCTTTCACAAATATATGTGGGCTTAACTCCAACGTAAACTCTGTTCACCATTATCTTCAATCCCCCAAAACCCCCCACATACTATTTCTTACCGAAACACAAGTAGCCCCCAAAACAGCAACCAACCACCTCCCCTTTTTCCCCGGTTATGAACTCATTTCATCTTTCGACCCCATGGCGGTGTTTGTGCTTACGTTCGCGACCTGGCTTGTGTTAGGTTTCTAACCTCGAAACGGGTAGGCCTGATATTCTTTGGCTTAAACTTTCTTTCAGATCTTACAAATTCATCTGCTGTATATACCGGTCCCCGTCCGACAATTCCTACAACGAGCTCTTTGATTTCCTTTCAATAAAGATCGACAATATTATTTCCCAGTTTCCATTGGCCGAAGTAATTGTTCTCGGAGATTTGATGTTCATAATAAGGATTGGCTAGGATCCACAAAAACTGATACACAAGGCAGGGCAGCAGAAAAAATTTTGCAATCACAACTCGCTCACCAATCTAATTATGGAACCTACCTACTTTCCTAGGATTCCCACCCATATTCTAACCCCCCAGATCTCTTCCTTACTTCCACCCCGAACCCCTATCAAGCATCAGTAACTGCTCCCCTGGTCGCTCTGACCATGGTTTGGTCACCGTATCTTATTCCCTTTTTGAGGCAACTGAAAGCACGCCGCCACGAACCGCCCGGCACTACAATTCGGCCGACTGGGATGGTCTGGGGAGATTTCTTTGCCAGCTACCCTTGGGATCCTACCTGCTTTTCTACTTTCGATCCTTCCGAAATATTTTAAACAAATTACCGAAACCATTCAACTAGGCATTGAGACCTATATTCCCCCCCACTAAAAAGAACCCCATAACTTCAAATCACAAACCCCTGTTTTTAAATCCTGTGACAAAGCAAGACTTTAAAAAAATTTAAGCCACAAAGGTTTCTTCAAAACCCCAGTCCCCAAAATCGACAGCTAGCATCGAAGCGAGAAATCAGTATAATCAGACTATATCAGAAGCAAAAAACCGTTTTAACAATCGAATAAAAGATAAAGTTTCTTGCTCAAATGGCAGAAAGCTTTTCCTTTTTCCAAAATATTAGTCAGAACTTTTGCACAAATTCTTTTCCACCCCTAATCTCTGAAGATGGTTTTCTCTACTTCCAAAAGGGAAAAACCGAACTATTTGCCAAACAATTTGCTGCCAATTCTACGCTTGATCCTCCTATTACTCTTCCCTTCCCAAAAGTTGTCCCTGTTTCCATAAAATGTCCGATATAATTTTTAAAGTCAAACAGATTAAGCGTATTCTTCTTCTCTAATACTAAAAATCGTCTGGGTTGATGGCATACCAGCAATCGTCTTAAAAAAAGTGCTCCCGAGCTTGCACCATCTTAACTCGCCTTCGAAAACTCTACGACACAGGCATTTTCCCGGAGAGTTGGAAAGCTGCACGTGTCAACCTGTCCCCAAAAGGATCCAAAAATCTCCCTCCAACTATAGACCTATATCTCTTCTTTCAGTTGTTTGCAAAGTAATGGAAAATTCATTAATTCCCAAATCTTAAAGTATCTGAAAACACAAGATCTTACATGATAGACAATATGGATTCCGTCACAGTAGATCCACAGCTGATCTTCTTCCCCTTTTTCTCACACAACCGGAACAAGTCCCTTGAGTTCCTTGGTGAATCCCAAATCGTTGCTCTTGACATATCCAAAGCTTTCGATCAGGTCTGGCATGATTGGCTTCTTAACAAACTTCCTTCTTACGGTCTTTCACCAAGCTTTGCTCTTGGCTTTCCAGCTTCTAATCGACGTATATCAGTTAGTGTAGATGTCATTCCTCCAGCTTCTACCAAATTAATGCTGGGGTACCCCAGGGCTCAGTGCTGGCACCCACGCTGTTTCTTCTACACATAAACGATCTTCTCTTCCACAATCAATCCCATTCATAGTTTTGCTGACGATAGTACCTCCACTCCAGTATTCAATTTCTAACCCAAATGTAATCCTGATTTCGAAAACAAGCGCAGGTCAATGCAGATATCTCTTTCCCAAGACCTCAAACTTATCTTGGATTGGGGCGCCAGGAATCTTGTTCAGTTTAATCCCTTTCGAAAAATCAGTGCTATCGCGAAAAGTCTGTATCCTATTCCTTACATATGAGCGGCCAAGTTCTGCAGAACAAGGAGTCGTTTACCTTGTCGGCGTTACTTTTGAGAATAACCTCAACTGGACAAACACATATTATCCATAGCTTCGGCAGCCAAAAAAGGTTGGATTTCTCTCCGAGCCAGAAAATATTTTCTTCCAATCTACACTCTCTATGTATCCCAAATCAGACCCTTTTAGAATATTGTTCTCATGTCTGGGGAATGGCGTCCCCTACAACACTTAGCATACTGGACTCCATTCAAAGAAGAGCCGTTCGTCTTATTAATGATCCAACGCTCACAGCAAGGCTTCCTCTTCTTGCCCACCGTCGAGCTGTAGGGGATCTGTCGCTCTTCTATAGGTATTTTCACGGCTTCTGCTCAGAGGAGTTATCCAGTATAATTCCTTCTCTGGCAGCTCCCAACAGAGCAACACGTAGTGCAACTTGTATGCATCCTTTTACAGTTCAGTTAGAGAGGCCCCGAACTTCCCTTTCTTGTTCCTTCATCCCTAGAGTGTCAAGACTATGGAACCAGCTGCCCGCAGAATTTTTTCCTTCTCCTCCCAATCTCCAAAAATTTAAGTCCCGTGTGAACAAACTCCCTCTCACCACCCCTGAAGACACCCACGGTACGTTAGTATTTTGGGCATCAGCCTTCGTGGACTGTCCCAAGATAAAAAAAAAAAAAAAAAAAAATAAATGAACCCAAGGGGAGGGGGGGCTTTAAAAAATGTTTAAATGAACGTGTTATCTTAGTTTTAACATTTTCTTGCGATTAAACATGTTTGTGATTCATATCAGCACTACTACTATTTATGGCCGGCTTTTCCCCGATTTTCGCCTGTGTGCAGCGTAATGTACCCTAACATAATAATAATTAATTTTATAGTATCAATACACATTTGATTTACGTTTATGGGTTATTATTATAGGTTACTTCTGTTCTCGGAATAATTTATTTGATTGCATTTTGCCTTTATTCAGTTTCGATAATGAACATTTAAAAACAATATTAATTAATATTGTTTATTCAAATTGAAATAGCTAATATCTAAATGCTATCTTGTGTCTCGATATTATTTGTTTATATAATTGGTTTAATAATTTCTACTGCCAAACAATACATTAATCATTTGAACTTGCCTGTTTATAGTTTAAAATAATTATTATTGGACATTTATAGGGTGGCCCTTAACAAAAATACTTTTATGTGTTTCTAAAAACCATAACCAGTTAAAAAAATTTTTCACTCAACAATTTTCTTATGCAAATATTTGAAATACCCCTAATTTTCAGAAAATGCAGATATTTTTTGAAATTACTACTAACCAGAACTAACCACGAGCAAATTTAAGATGGTGTTGCTAAACTGCGACCTGCTTCAAACAACATCGAACAACATCGACACGATAACGACAAGAAACCAAGGAAGTTTAAAGGTGTATGGAAGCCCAATGCTATGGCCCATTCATTCAAAAAATGTCCAGCCCAGTATGAAAATAACTGTCAGAGTTGGCCCCGCCGATTCTGCGCAATAACAAAATTCCACGAAATAATTTAATGTGTTGCCTACTTACACACTGATAAATCAGTGTGAAGTTAGCCAACACATTATAATTTTATGAGAGCCGGACTACCGTTTTTTTGGATTGATCAAAACCTTCTTATTTTAGTGATTAGTGTTTATTAAATTGTGACTATAATTTTGTGTTTATTGTTTGTTACTTATAATATCGTAACAAAATGACTAGAGGTTGTATGGTTTTGTCTTGCAAATTCAAGGGTAACATACCCGTCTTTTTAACTTTAGGTAAGTATTTCTTATATTTAAATTAGGTGCTTCTTATAAGACGTAACGTTAGGTAACCGAATAAATAATAATATATCAATTATGAATAATATAAAATGAAAATTTCATAGGAAATATTAGTGAGAAACGTAAGGCAATCTTAACTATCTTTTAGATGATTTCCACAATGTTTGTGTATTTCTGTGGATTATTAAAAAGAAATAAGGTTTACATTTAAGTACTTTTATTTCATTTAATAATTTAGTACACTCTTTTAAAGGATCAAAATTATTGATTACTGGGCAGACCAGGCAAATTTTAATATATACAGGTCCCTCTAATTGAATGAAAGGAAGTACAATTTTGTTATTTTTAGGTCGCTGATTAAAATCTAAAAAAATTCGGCAATGTTTCGTTTTCGACATATTCATCATCAAAATTGAAAATCAAACTAACCTTATTTAACTATTTCTCCTTCTTTTTACAAAATTTTGTTTTTTACACTAAATTGGCACACAATATTTCACAAACACCTTTTAAAAACTTTTTATGTTTATTTTACACCTTTTTTTACACTTTTATTTTTTAAGCAAATATGGCTGCTGCCTTTGAACTTAAAAGTTCGCAATTTAATGGAAAAAAGATGTAAAATAAATAAAAATACAAGGTTTTAAAAGGTGTTTATAAAATACCGTGTGCCACTTTAGTGTAAAAATCAAGAATTGTGTACAAAAAGAATGGAGAATATAGTGAAAATGAGGTTAGTTTAATTTTCAACTTTGATGATGAAGATCTCGGAAACGAAACGTTGCCGAAAAGATATTTTTTTCAGATTTGTAATCAGCGCCCCAAAAAACCCCTGTATTTAATCAAATCGGAGAGGAGGCAACTTTCGAGACAATACCATTTGTTTAAAAATAAATTAGATTTTTTCTTAATCTTGCATTATCAACTTTTTAAGCTCGACATACTGTACACACATAATATTTAACGGATACTGTTACAATGGATACTCAGGTACCAAAGGTTACTAAACATTTTTAACCACTGTTATTCTGTCTCATAAATGTTTGTTATTAGTGAAAAGTATATGCCTAAAAAGCAGTTATAAAAATTTTCACTTTTTAATGTACAACCAGAATCTTAGGAATAGATTAAACTCATTTACACTATCTTGTCCTTCTTTTATCACAAAATTGATGATAAGTACATAATACTATCATACAATATTTGATTTTTTTTTTTAAAATCGTGTTTTTATTTATTTACAAAAATTTTTGGTAAAAATACAAAACTTCCAAAAATATCGACCTTTTAAATAGAAGGCAGTAAAGTGGGGCCATCTATTCTTTCCATATTATATCAGATGATATAAAATCTAATATTACACACTAATTTTAAATCTTCTATAGTAGTATCCTTTAATAACCAAAAATTTTGTGCAAAAAATAAAAAAAAAAGTGAATGTTGGAATTTGACATTTGATGATGTCAATTTTATAGATAGTAACAAAGAATTATGGAAATCCGGCCCTGACCTACTATTCATTTCGCAAATGCCGCGGGGCCAACCACCCTATTCCCACTGCCCTGCACGCCTGGACAATTTTGTTCTACAGTATTGGGCTTCCATACACCTTTAAACTTCCTTGCAAGAAACAGGACATATTGTCCCTTCTACTCATGACAAAGTCTACTTATTGTATGGACTCTTGGTCTTGGACTTTTTGGTAAATTAATGCATAGTATGCCATTTTTACAGTTTTTAATAGTCTGGTAAATTGTCGAAATATAAATATTTTTGGCACTAAAAATTCTAACTATATCGCGCTTAGGTACTTGTCCAACTAAATGATAAATACTATGACGAATATTAAGCTTATACGACATCTTGACAAATCGTATTAATGACATTTAAATACGTACTTTAAGTTGTGTATAAACTTTTGTTTCCAATGGCAACTCGATCCAATGCTATCTACGATAAATAAATTAAAACAGAAATTTTCCGAAAACTTTAGGGACATACGTTAGTATATAAGTAATAGCTTTTAAGAATAGTTTTTAGTTATCACTTGACAACGGTTGGAGATACATCACTAACCGAAACGTTGTGTATCAATTAACAAATAAAGACAATGGAAGTTCAAGATTTTGGTGATAAAAGTCTACAGCATTTAGACCCTTCCATATTTTTTACGTGTTATCTAACGCAGGAGTAAATGTCCACCCCTTTATAAGCAAATTGTTAGGACAATATCTTTCATGATTTGACATATATTGTTTTACGGTTGCGTCGTGCTATAAAAGACAACGCGAAAACGCAACCCGGTAGACGGATGTTATACTAATAAGTACCTACCTCTGAACTACCCCCACTAGCGTCTGGGCAATGCCATTCAGACATAATCTACAGTTTTACGTGGGTAAGAAATTAAAATTAGTAGTAGTAGTATCCATTAGGATTTATCGCTAAGAAGTTATAACCGCTCAAGTAAAAAATTGCTCAACTAGCCCCGCCCTACCCTACTACCTCTGAACTACCCCCATTAGCGTCTGGGTAATGCCATCCAGACAGGATCTACAGTTTAACGTGGGTAAGACATTAAAGTTAGTAGTAGTAGCCATTAAGACTTATCGTTAAGGAGTTATAACCGCTTAAGTGAAAAATTGCTCAACTAGCCCCGCCCTACCCTACTACCTCTGAACTACCCCCATTAGCGTCTGGGTAATGTCATCCAGACAGGATCTACAGTTTAACGTGGGTAAGACATTAAAATTAGTAGTAGTAGCCATTAAGAGTTATCGTTAAGGAGTTATAACCGCTCAAGTAAAAAATTGCTTAACTAGCCCCGCTCTACCCTACTACCTCTGAACTACCCCCATTAGCTTCTGGGTAATGTCACGTGCGCAAGACATTAAAATTAGTAGTAGTAGTTAGCCATTAAGAGTTATCGTTAAGGAGTTATAACCGCTCAAGTAAAAAATTGCTCAACTAGCCCCGCCCTACCCTACTACCTCTGAAGTACCCCCATTAGCGTCTGAATAATGTCATCCAGACAGGATCTACACTTTAACGTGGGTAAATCATTAAAAGTAGTACCTTTTTAACAAATGTAGCAAAAACTTTCTTAAAATTTTTGACACTTTTTAGTGGCTAAACTATGCAATTTCAGATATAACTAATAGCGAAAGCTATTTCGGACTGAGTGCAGTGTTGCCAACTCTCAAAAATTTATCCCCCTAAAGCCCCAATCAAAAACCCCTAAAATCCCCACAATTACTAGGAATTCCCCCTAAAAAATTGTTTTGGTAATTGTCTCGAAAGTTGCCTCCTCTCCGATTTTGACCAAATTTGGTATACGGGGGTTTTTGGGGCGCTGATTACAAATCTGAAAAAATTTTTTCGGCAACGTTTCGTTTTCGAGATATTCATCATCAAAGTTAAAAATCAAAGTAACCTTATTTACACTATTCCTCCTTTTTGCACAGAATTCTTGATTTTTACACTAAATTGGCATACAATTTTTCACAAACACCTTTTAACAACTTGGTTTTTTATTTATTTTACACCTTTTTTCGTTTAATTGCAAACCTCCACTTTCACACGCCGGAATGTGGCCGCAACCATGTATACACTAGGAATTTTATAAGCCAAGATGGCCGCTGCCTTTGATCTTAAAACTTAGCAATTTAATGGAAAAAAGGTGTAAAATAAATAAAAATACAGGGTTTTAAAAAATGTTAATAAAATATTGTGTGCCACTTTAGAGTAAAAAATCAAGAATTATGTACAGAAAGAAGGGGAAATATAGTAAGAATGAGGTTAGTTGGATTTTCAACTTTGATGATGAATATCTCGAAAACGAAACGTTGCCGAAAAAAATATTTTTTCAGATTCGTATTCAGCGCCCCAAAAAAACCCCGTATACCCACTTAATTTGGTCAAAATCGGAGGGGAGGCAACTTTCGAGACAATAACCATTGTTTTGTTACTGTGGGGTAAATGAAGTAGTAATTGGAAGTGTTTGAGCTATTTTTGCTTCCTTTCTTGGAATATCGAATATTGAAACATTCAGTGTCGGAGGTCGGAGGTTTTATCTTTACTTTTAAGTATTTTGTTAAGTTTGTAAGTTTGTGTTGTGTGATTTTGAATAAGTTTTTGTTTCCCTACCTTGTACATAAATTTTGTAGAAATTGTGAAATTTTTTGTCTATTATTTTTTACAGTAAGTTTTAATTATACAGGGTGTCCCAAAAATGAATATGATTGGCTAGATTGGACTATCCCAGGGCCTATACTATTACACCTTTATTTTGCTTAATTTAACATTTTTGAAAAAAATAAATATATAAAGTTATAAAAATCCCTAAAAACCTAAAAATATAGCACCCCTAAAAAAATTCCATCCCACTTTTTTCCCCCTAAATTTGGGGGGAAAACCCCTAAGTTGGCAACCCTGACTGAGTGTATTGGTCGTTTTTTTAACGCACGAAGATAATAAAGACTAGAAATAAACTCACCAATGAATTTCGCTAAAGGCTGACTTAAGTTGATCTATTTTGTCGTCAGGATTCTGTAATGTCTGTTTGTACAAGTGTTTTTTCGACACCATGTATTGTAATTATTTAAAGCGTACATTTTAAATATTTGAGATTAAACTAATTCAGATAATCATTCCATTAGGGGTAATATAATATTTAGAACGACGTCAGTACCAGAATCAGATATAAAATTACAAGAACAGAAACACTAAACCAGATGTTGCATTACGAGTTTACGATAAAAAAAAAACAATGTATTTATTTTATTCTATTTCAAGTACAATACGTATTTAAAACGAGAAAATAAAGCACTGAACTTTCGAATTTTGTGCAGTAAGATGGAACGAGATGCGGTGTTTTGCATTGGATTCGTGACAGCGTCTAGAAAGTTTGTGAATAAAAAAAATGCATTTTTACAAGTGCTCGATGTACCAAATATTAAATAACTAGCATACAAACATTGGTACTTTTATCATTTCTGACGTACAGGGTGTCCCAACTCTATTTATACACTAAATATCTCTGTATGTATCATGTATCCTGTACATGGTACAAAAAAATAAACTTAAAATGAGAAAGGTGTGTTTGATAACGCCTATTTTATTAACAATATTGGAAAATATACAGGGTGTCCCGAAAACAGCGTTTTTATTGTAAAGTACGTTTTTTTAATGGAATGCCATATACAGTGTGTCCCAAATTGGGCCTACATGTATTGGTAACTCGGGAACCATTAGAGCCTCAGTGTTGGTTTTGTAATCCTTAAAAAAAGCTGCTAACTTCACTTTTTAGCTGCGAAAAATGGCTGCTAAGTATACCAAATTTGGTCAAAATCGGAGCGGAGGCAACTTTCCAGACAATTACCAAAAAAATTAAATAACAGTTGGTAAACCTAACTGTTAAAAAATTGCAGCAATAAATTTCGAACTGTAAAATTTTTAAATGAAATTTTCTGCAAGAAAAATTGCAAGAAGATAAATTTTCCGCAGCAAAACTTACAAACTGTTAAAACGCCTAGTAATGAAAACATCTTGAAATAAATTACAAAAAAAACTTACTATTAAAACTGGCTCTCTTCTTTAATTTGCTGGCGCTTTTTCCCATGTTGATAATGTCATAAAAGGAAATCCATTACGTAGTCACTGTTGTCACTTCGGTTGTCACACACGTCACAAACAAATGAAATTTTACACTTAAATAAAGCACTAGTATTTTTAATTCACGTGAAAACACGCTTATCACATAGGGCGGGATTGGCAATGTAGATAAGATAAGATTAGCTTCCGGATATCTATAACAAAATATTTCTCAGAGTTCCGGTAATATTGTTGAAAAATTTCTGTCCCTTTTTTAATGGTTTAGTAAAACATTAAAATTTAAAAAAAAAATAAAAAAATATGCTTTTATAGCAAACCGAACTAAAAAGTAAAAAATAATGTTTAAGTATAAAGAGTTTGTATTACAGTGATGAAAAGTTCAATAATCAATTATGGCTAATTAATTTGGAATAAGATTTAAATAAAAATTAAGTTGTTAACAAAATAATTCAGTTATAGTAAAAAAGCGTCAGGTGCAATTTACTATATTTTTATAAAAACTGTAATGTTGTAAATAGCTACTTATAAAATAATTGTAACATTTAATATCAAGCATCCCACGCTTTTTTACTATGGTTGTCACGGTTAGTTTTTATTCCTAGGTTTGTTTTTAATAATTTAGTTTGTTTACCTTAATGCAGTTCGGTTTTAATTTTTTTGCAGATTATTTTTGGCAAAAGGCTCCAAATTGTATTGTAATTGCCGGGTTACTTCTGTTTTTCTATCGCCTTTGGTATCCTACCTTATGCTTTACGTTGCTTTTACCCCTCGTAGTATTGTGTACTAAATGTTATTTGGGCAGCGTGGGTAGGCAACTCAAAATTTGTAACGATGTTGCCAATCCAGGGGCGAGAAAATTCCTAGAATTAGCAGCGATGTGCGTGCGCCCACTGGTGCTTTTTGAGAAGGACAAAGGGCCATCGGCCATGTTTTACCACTTTCACGTCATTCTTCAAGCCGAGAACTAGGAAAATTTGCAGCTACTGGTATTCAAGCCATCTTTATAGGATTTGTGCTGCAAATTTCCCAAAAATCTTTCCCGATTTAAGTTACCTTTGGTTTTGTGTGAATTTTGTTGGTTTGCGTTGCCTTTTTGGCTGTTTCGGGAAAGAAATCTGCATTGCAGGACTTGCAGTTCGACGCCGCAGGGATCACGTGTTAGTTGAAAATACCCCTTAACATCTTGGGGTTCTTCGGACGGGCCATTATTCTTCTGATGGGCCATTAATTTCCAAAACCGTTTTCGTTTTGTTTGGAGGGGCCATCAATTTGGTAGAAGTTTTCTTGGGACGGGTCAGAGATAGTGACCATTTAACTGGTCAATGTGTTGTCTGTAGTTTTGGACACCATCGCTCTTCACGGTGTAGTGGCTGGCACACACGCCATCACTTGGAATCGACAAAACAGGCAACATTAAAATTAACACACTAACAATTCTTATTTATAACTTTTCGATTTAGAATTTAGGACTCTACCGTTTAAATTTTTACCACATTGTTTTTAAATTATTTGCGGCCTTTTCTTATATTTTTAATATATTTTTTTTTTTTTGGTAAATCTATATTCTTATTGGTTTTCAAATGGTGCACCTGGTCATTAATTATTGTTAATTAAATAATTAAGCGGTATTTATATATATTTTTATATTTCATATATTTTATTAATTGTAGACTTATATTTATAATATTTAATTTTTTTTATCTCAGTATAGAAAATTTAACAGTTATTAACTCAGCGCATTCACCATTTTATTTCGATTATATATGTATATATATATTTTTGTAAACTTTTAAATAATAAATTTAAATTTTGTACATTTCGTAGCCGTGCGCATTAACCATTTTATGTTGATTATTTTTTTTTGTGTAATCTTAAATTACAAATTTATAATAAATTATATTAACTATTTGTTTTAAATATAGCGTTTTATTTGGCTCGCCTAGTGTCTCCTTTTTCTAATGTTATTATTGTTTATTAAAGTTTTTCTTGTCTTTGAGTGGTAGTAAAGTTGAACGAGAGTTCCCAATTAAATCTTGGAAGGTCTCTGCTAGGCCTGGCACTAAAAGCAGTGGCGCCCAGTTTAACCCCCCCTACTCTCCGGCAGAGTTAGGGCATTTTTGCACGCTCTCTCTGCTACTCACCTTCAGCTTTGCTGTACTTTTGCTATTTAATTGTTATTAATTTTATTTAAAGAAAAATAAAAAAAAAAGTGAATTTTTTTTTGGCTGCCAACGGCCAAATAAAAGTTGGAAAGTGTTTTTAGGCCAAAACACTTTGGGCTAAAGCAACTGCGTGACATGGTTAAATTATTTAAAGGGTACAGGGGAAAAACGGGCTACGTCGAATTTTATGGTTTTAAGAAAAAGCAGTTTTAAATTTTGAAACGCTACAAAAAATAAAGTATTTGAATTAAAAGAAATTTTTATCAATATGTTTCCCAACCATCTGAGATCTGTAAGTTAACTGCAAGTATTTAAAAAAAATATTGATGGAAAAATCAAAAATGTATTGATAACTGATCGTCACTTAGCCCGTTTTTTTCCCTAAATTTATAACAATTTTGTTTTTTAAAGTATGTTAATATTGTACTCAACATCCAGCGTTATGCCTATTTAACTAATATAGTGAAACAAAACTGAATTAAAAAATATTCTTCGGTGTTCTCACATGAATCTGATCACCTTAAATGAAAAATTAATAGTCCAATTAGTGTAAGAAAATAAGCTAAATTCTTTTTTTTTGCTTAAAAAACTTATAGGAAAGAATTTTTCAATATTCCCAGTTAATTATACATCAGTTAGGTAAAATAATCTTGAGCTTCTTTTTCACAGAATTTTTTAAAACTCTGCAAATTGGTAAATTTTTTGGCCGAAACTAGTATTAGACACAAAATGAGAGAAAACCGTTAAAAATAGCGACCACGACGCTGCCGAATAGACAGGTAAAAACGCGACATAGCCCCTTTTTGCTCGGTACCGCACCTTATAAAAATATTTTTTTAATTTAATATCTCCTGACTTTTCGCGTTCTTGTCAGCGATTTTTTTAGAACAAATTTTAACTATATTTTCTATCAAATGCAGTGGCGGCTCGTGGTAAGTATTTAAGAGGGTGCACTAGACGTAAAACACAAAAATACAAAACCACTGGAC